>CM051696.1:25242231-25444731 GCA_028022725.1 Lycodopsis pacificus | reverse complement strand
AGACTCTCGAGGGAGTTGATGTCCAGTCCCTCTTTGCAGGCCTGCAGACAGGAAATGACTTTCTGACTCTCGATCTTGCCCGGTCGGATGGTCAGTCCCGACAGGCTGCCCCGGAAGTACTGCGTGAACTGCGGCTTGGTCACCTCCCCACCTACACACAGAACAATACACACACATTTAGTAAATAAAGTTCATAAAATACCTTTTTTGGGATTACATTTTTTCGAGGTTTGTGTACTTGCTTTGGTGTTTTTGCACCCAACGATGTCACTTAGTTGTTAAATACGTGCACAAGAACACAATGCAGTGCTGCATCACAATGAGTCACACCAACCTTGTGTAGATAATCATGTCGTGGGTTAATCTACAGTAATCACCATGGTGTCATGTTTGTCTCTGCTGGTATACAAGTCCCTAACAAACGAACTATCATCAAACTAACAGTGCCCTGATCCACTCCCTAATTATGAGTCCTGATGACCAATCATGGCTGTCATCAGCCTTGAGATGCAGGCTCTGCGTCTCCATTCTGTGACCGAGCGAAGGATGCTGCTGTGAAAGTGTTTTCAGCCATACCATCGAGATAAAGGGAAGAAAAAAGTCAACGCGCCTAAAGTACCTTCTCCGAACTCCGTAAAGGCCAACACCAGCAAGAGAAGTCTCCAAACCGCTCATTAGCCGAAAGGTTACTAGCTCCGGGTATGAAAACTCCACCTTTACTCCCTCACTTTATCTTCCCTCGTCCTCCAGCTCCGGCTGTAATCCACCAAAGCACTGACGCTACAGAAACGTCGGTTCATCTAATAACAGTTGGTGACGGTCCAGTGACCGGAGATGGGGAAATCCTCAATTCAAACCCCCCTTTTGGCTCCACTTCATCAGACGTTCCCCGAGCTTGACCTATAGCCCCCGATTCCCTGTGGACGATGCAGGCACACGTATCACCGGCGTGAGTGACGTATCCACGGCGTGAGACGCTCATTCGACTACTGGAACTGCTCTATCGCGCTATAAAACCTCTCAAGCCGAAACTCTTCCCCCTCTGCTGTGCCTTCCTTGTCATTACTCTCGTTGTTGCTCAGTCAGTGTTTTCATCTTCCATTAATCTGGGTCTCGCCCCCTCAGCCTATGTCCTCATGCACCACGCTCCCGAATTACTGCAAGGTTATATTTGAAGAAGCGAGCAGGACAGTTTTCTGTCTTAACAACGACTGACCCGTCACGAAACCCGTCTCCTGAGCCCGTCGAGCTTTGGACAGCCGCATTCACAATGACAAGCAGATGTGAGGAAATGTGAGGACCGGCCCCGTGTGTTCATCTCAAGCTGCAAGCCGTAGCAGTGTATTAGCTTTACTTCCAAGGCCAAGAGTTATCATATCATCAAAATACGTTTGTGGGGTTATAGATTATGTAAAAGTAGTAAAGGATACCAGCGTAATTCTGCTTTTTTTCGGGTCTTCTACACGTAAAATCAACTGGTGAGGATGTCGAATTTCTTTCTATATTTTAGCACAATATCATGAAGCCATCAAGTGCATATTCCAGACTCTTTACAGGATTCCTGTGCCAGAAAGAACATGTTTCCAGGCAGATAAACGGTCTTTCTGTACGTCGGTAACAATGTGTCTTCTTTGTGTGGTGTGGCTGGCAGCCCATCATTGATTTATTCATTCAGTCAGCAATCTGCCCCGAATGTGAGTTACCCAGCTCTCGTTTCACTTCGACGGAACAACCACAGCTGCTTTGCATACTCCAAGCCAACATTAAAGTGCTCGCTGACACCCTGCCAGGTACCATGAGAGCAGAGTCTATCTTACGAAGCCACGAGATCGCCTTTCTACGCACGTATTACAAACTATGCCAAACCCACTCTTTCCCTCCTTTACGCTTCACCTGCTCTCCCGTCCTCGACTCAGTTACCATCTCCTTCCCTTATTCCCTCCCTAACCCTCTAGATGTCCACCTATCCGCTCGGTCCCTCCCTGACAGATGTTATCAATTTAGGTCGTGGCCAGAGAACCCATTAAGGGGTCCCAGCGAGACGAGAGGGGATTAGCGAGATGCTGCGGAGCGCGAATGATATGGCCGATAAAACCGCCGATCATTCCGCTTCACGGAGAGGCCGGTTTGCTACGTGGTGTCAGCGCTATTTGCGCCGCTCGCTCAATAGATCTTCACTCTCCCCTTTCCTCGGCTCTATTTGCCTCGTTCCCAAAACAGCAACAGATGAGGCATGGGTGAGCAGCTGGGAATAGGACCATCACTTAAGTGGACGAGAGATAGTCTCTCACTTACTTATTCACTGTAACTGCTGTGTCAGCGCCTGTGTGCCAGTGTTTAGTCATTCTACTGTACATACACAGATATTTACGGTTCACTTTGTGCATGTGTGTAATCAACAGCACTTCTTCCTGCTCGCTCGCCGCTGTGATGAGGGAGGCCAGCACACTGTGATTACACGGGGTACAAGAAGAACCAGGCGAGATGAGCATGAACACCCACCGCCAGGTCAGAGGGTAAATACAGGCTGACTGTGTGAAAACTGCACAGCCAGCACTTACTTCCAGAGGTGAAGGAAGAAGGACGGGCGGGGCGGGGGGCAACCCTTCTATTAGAGAACGGGAGGAGAGGCAAATTGTGCAAATGCACGCTTCACAGACGGCTAATTCACCGCTTTGTTGTTGCAGGAAGTCACGCTAACAAGTTGTGTCTCGTGCATTTTAATCAGCAACGCAATCTCGCAGTTTACCCGGAGTTTACACGCAGCCCTGTAGCTGGTCTGCACCAGAGTTTGATCGGCAGCTCTCGCAACGGCCTAAACGAACCAGATCGTCAAACATACCAGAGCCCATTTGAAACCGAACCAAACCCGTCGGCCCCCTCACAGACACGGACGGATGATGAGACTTACCCTCGCCGCTGGGTGCAGAGGTGGAAAGTATGACTTGAGCTTTGCAGTCGCTCATTGCTGACAGTAGACCTACAAAGTTCATGTTGGACTGACACTATCACGGGGCCGTACTTTGTGGTGACATTCGAATCTTAAAATTTGATCTCGTTTGACCACAAAAGTTAGATTTCTTCTGATCAAAGTTCAAACAGCTTCTGAGGAAGTGCTTATTTTAACAACACCTGATACAAACTGATTCATGTGTGCCAGCCACCTGCCATGACAGTGTGAGGTTTAATTACAGACTTTACAGAGTGGAGCATTGCCACGCCGCACTACAATGCCCTCTCTGCATAAATATGTAATATCATCATTCTAAATTACGCTCATTTGCTTTCTGTCGGGCAGAATGCATTTACATTGGATAATACTGACTGACCAGTTAAATGTTATGAACCGTGAAATTATGTCGTGGAATTTAATTAAATATGGCAAATCTATCACAGTTGTTTGCAGTCATACTGTTCGGAGCTCACAGATCTCTTTTAGTTTACTCTGCCATCCGTTGGCTGTGTCCCGTCTGAACCCGACAAATTACAGTCGGATGTTTATCTGCGACGCCGTTCAGCAGCAGAGATGAACCCACAGCATCCTCTCCAGCGCCGCTCTGGAAACACACTCCGGGAGCCGGGGAGACAATGAATGAGCTCATCTTTGCAACATGTTTGCAATCAACATGCCGGGCACTTAGACGCTGAGTCTGCTTTGAAAAGGCAATCTGTTGAGGCTAATGGCTTCTGTTAAGATTTCAGAATCACCTTAACAACTCTTTGCTGAGGCTTAGCCAACACCTAGAAAAAGCAGGACTCGTCTCTGAACTCCCTCTTGTATTCAAGGCACTTTTAATCCTCCTAAAGGCTGGTGTTCAATGAAAGAACTGGGTGGGCTGGAGAAGGAGGAGGAGGAGGAGGAGGAGGAGGAGGAGGAAGCAGATGAAAGCTAGCCACGTGGCCTGCTCCTGCTCCCGCACAAAAAGATATCTCGACTCTCTATCTGGGGGTTAAGCATCGCTGAGCCGTCTCATTTGGGCTATCAAATCAACGGTAAGCTGCACTCAGCGAAAAAAAGTGCCATTTATTCTACCCTCGCGCAATTAGCGGCAGCTATCAGTTCAGAGGACAGTGGAATTGTCCGCCTTCATTCACGCGGGTTCAATCGTTTGTCAAAGGCACACTAAGTGCTCTTCTTAATTGCCCATTCAAGGCCAAAGAACATGTTCGACACTCAGCGAGTCCCCTAGCAATAGCATTATTCATATTCTTGAACTCCCTCATACATAGAAGCTACATTCACTCAGCAGAATACCAAATACACCTCATCTATTATGTTCAACGTTTGTGTCAGTCGCAGGCTTTTCCCTGTTTGGCTCCATCATCACCCCCATTGGCATCATCATCATCGTCATCGTCGTTGTCGGCGCTGCCCGCTCACCTTGCCAGCAGGCGCCGACCGTGAGCTGCACGTCAATCTGTGTCGGGTGGATGGGCCAGTCGTCAGTCACCAGGTAGGGGTCGTAGGTCACTCCGTCCACATAGAGGGTCACCACTGGGAACTCGACGTTGATGACGTAGTAATGCCACTCCTTGTCACAGATCTGGGAGGGAGAGAAGACGAGAGTGTCGTGAATGGATAACGTGGCCGTCGGCTCAGATAGTCGTACATGTTAGCTGCTGAGGTTAGCTCATTTTTAAGACATAGTTTGACACTTTGGGAAAACAAAATGCATTCTGCAACAGCCAGCAGTTCGGTTAGCTTAGCATCAAGATCTGGGACGTGGAGAAACAGCTCGCCGGGCTCTGACTAAAAGTAACACAGTTAGTCCACCGGCACCTCCGATGATCTGAAAGTTCTTTTGTGGCGAGGTGTCACCGCATCAAAGAAGAAACAATCGAGGTCCTCCTTATAGAAGGAAGTTAAAACATCTTGCACAACTTCACCATTAAGCGACAGGGTTCTCGCTGGTTTCTAGAGATCGTTTTCCAGGACGTTTCCAGGACATTTTAAGTGACGATCTAACTGACAGACAGAGATCGTGTCTTAAACTATTACATTTGTCTGTTCGAAAGTCTTTAAAAAGACATGCAGTCTGTGGCTATAACTTATATATGAAATCATCTCTTACGTTAAGTTACGATAGAAAACTTGAAAACTACCGCAGTTACCAGCCAGCAATGACTAATATTTACATTTCAAGGACAATGCAACTTAAATTATTCACAGCATTTCCACACCATAGCATCCTAATCCAAAATACTCTCATCCATAAACTACCAAATTAACAATTTAACATGATCTGAGCATAACTTCCAGCTCTGTTAGATATAGTGGTTCATCATCAGGTAAAGAACAACAGGAGAAGCACATGAACTATGTTGGAGCTTCTCTGTTGTTCTGTCCGTCTCTCCATTCTCTTTCCCCGGCTCTTACTTATACTTCCCCTCTTTCCTCTCAGCTCCTCCAATGTAACCCGGGGCAGCCTTTGAGCACTGAGCCTCGGGTAACCCCCCCCCCTCTAATGAACAGCGCTCTGCAGCCTGCTTATTAACACCGTGCTAGCCCAGCAGATGGGAGCTCTCATCAATCCGGTTCACGTTTGCTGCTGTTGATGTGCGAGATGCAACATCTGGCCTGTTGGTGCTCATCCCGCACAGCTGCTTAACACATCTGCAGCATGTCGATGCGCTGCGTCAGCGCTCAGGATCAACGGGGGGATAATCTGATCGTGGATGTGATGGCGCTGCAGAAGTGATTGATTCTGATGGGATTGACTTTGATCGGCCAGTTAGGATGTCAGGACATGTGCAACATGTACATAAAGGGCAGTTCCTGTTCTTTCTGTCTGCAACTCGGTTTATATACGATTTGAAATGTGTCTTGAACGCATCACACCCTTGCTCTTAATCTTTAACGTGTCTCTTCTTCAATTTGGTTCCATCTCATTACTAATGTGCCAAGTTTAAAACATTCGCATGCACACGCACACTAATCCCTCTGACATTTGCAAACGCACACCGTCGCCTCCCATGCTCGGCCGCTCCTTCCCTGTTTTTCGCCCCGGTCGGTATTTCAATGAGAGCTCGGCCCCGTTCGGGGATCCGAGTGTCTCGTGGGTGACTTCCCCACGCAGGCTTCAAAGGGCAGAGGGCCAGGCGGTCTCGCCCGAGGGAAGGCTGCTTCTGCCGGGCTGGGATGTCTGCTGGTGATCTCTCTCGGGGAGCAGAAGGAGGGAGAGAATTACGTCAGCACTACGTTGTAAAGCAGAGTCAGAGCTTGCGACTGTGGGATACGACTGACACGGGTACTTGAAGCCCGATTTGAATACCAGTGTTCTTCGTGTTAAGCTGCTGATGTCTCATATCTAGTGTGAATTTGGGTTATCGGACATATTGGCTGGTTGACTCATGTGTTTTCTTGTGTAGGCAGCCCACAAAAGAAACCTGACTGGTTAGTCTTATTTCACAGTTTGTAGTGATTTGTTTGTCATGATATGTTCCCTTTAAGGTAGTGTAAAAGTCATTTTTGCAACAATAGACAATTGGCAACGTCTAATACAAGCTGTCATTGAGGTACTGCTGTTCTTAATAGCTACACCCTCCTGACGAAGCCTGACAGACAAAGTATGACGCAGACTTAGAAGTTAAGCTTCGGTACACTCTGCAAAATCCTGCCCACAAGCTGAGTGAAAGGGCTGCGATGCAGATATTTGATGTATAGCAGCATGGCTTTACTATCGCCGCCATCGGGCAAAACTCTACATGTTTTGCCCAAGTGACTCCATTTTACAGAGAACCAGAAGCCCGGAAAACATTCTTTATCTAGTTTGCACGAGATAAAACGGATCACGCGTGAAAAAGGTAATATGTTGTGCACTCCCAGTTATTTTTCTCCACACCTTCATATCTTTTGGCTAGAAGATATCAAAACATAATCTTTCAGGACTCCGGGGACTCCGTATTATCTTGTGCATAAGATATTAGATCCATATCTTGGGCACACAAGATATGGATCTTGTTATAAAAAAGCAGCTCGGACACATTTCAAACAGCAAAGATTGCAAAGAATACCACTTAGACAATTCATTGATAGTCAGGTTAAAAGACAGTGTTCACTTTCAGTCCACAGTGATATTTAGAGTTGTTGTTGCAGGCAACGCAAAAGCTCGGCATCTTGTCAGAAACACACGATTAGAGCTTGAGAGAACAGGTGCACTGCTATGCATGGGAAGACGCCAGCTGGACACAGATGGAGAGTCTTTGCTGTGTGTGTGTGTGTGTGTGTGTGTGTGTGTGTGTGTGTGTGTGTGTGTGTGTGTGTGTGTGTGTGTGTGTGTGTGTGTGTGTGTGTGTGTGGAGGGTGGAATCAGTGTCCATTACAAAACCTCAGGACTGGAAGTAACTCAGACGAGCTCAGAGCTACACACTGCTGACTGCGAGCGTGTGCACATGTGCACACGGCGGCTTGCGTCTGTCTGAGAAAGAGCAAGGCAGCAAATTCCGCAAGGATTCACCACTTGTAATAACACCTACCCACTAACAGACATGAATACATGAATGCAGAGACGTCAATCCAGCACCATTAAGTGTCAACTTCAAACACTTCAAAGCTCCAAAAGTTAAAGTTCAGCTCTGGCTTGCCTTGCTTACGAAAGCAAAAAGTTGTTCTGTTCCCCAATCCCTCCACTTTCCTGTGTCTCTGCTTGATGCAAATTGACAGACGGAAGGAATGAAGGAAATAAATAACCACACAAACAGAGAAGAGGGAGGACGTGAAACAACCAGAGGACAAAGAAAAGAAAGCGAAAGAGGGAGTGAGCGAGGTAGAGAACGGAAACATCACACATCAAAGATCCTTCATCATCTCTTGGGGCACTCCATGGCGAGAAGAAAAACAAAATTGCTATCTGCCTCCCTCCATCTCTGCAGTTTATTTGGTCTCTTTTCTTCTTCTCCTGTCGCTCTATTAGAACCTGACTGTGGGAGTTGTTGCCTCAAGTCCTTTGGAGTTGAAAGTCTTTGAGAGATCTGTCACCCAATCCAACCTTCTCACTTCAAACCAGAGATGGAGGAGCGAGATAGGAGCGGTGAAAGAATGGCGAGAGAGGAGGCGATCTGAGATCGGAAGGTGGCAGGGCGGAGAGATGATAGCGAGGGAGGGTGGAGATGAAAGGAAGCGAGGAGGGGGGGTGGAAAGAGACGACGGAGGGAATGTTAGAAGAAAAGACCTAAAGAAGAAAGTGTTGCCTCGTGGAGCAACTTGCAAGGCTGTCGATTGTTAGCGTTGTTCATTTTCATCACGACAGGGTGAGGCATGAGAGCATGCAGCCCAATATGTCCTGTTGCTATGTAGCAAGATGAACATTGTAAAAATCATTTGGGATCAGTTCAATACTTGATACCCAGGTTGAGGAGATTGTAAGCTCTTTGCTAATTTTTCATTAGATTGTTACCAGATGCACTGGTGAGTGATTTAGGAAGGACCAGACAAAGACAGTGTGCTGTGCCCGGAAACACAAGGTTATTCTGAGCTTGTGCTTTGGACGTGTAGGAGAGGGAGGGACAGATGGAGGAAAGAGGAAGTAAAAGAGGTGGAGGGAGTTAGGAGGAGGAGGAGGAGGAGGAGGGGGGCGCATGTAGGGCCTGCTGGAGGAAGGATCCACAACAGTGATTGATGAGCATTGGAAACAAGGTGACTTTAAGGGGGGGGGGGGGGGGGGAGGAGCCAGGGAGGCAATGAGAAAGTTGCTCCAGAGGAAAAGTGAAAGCAGAGGTGTAAACTGAAGTGATTGGATTGGCTGGGGGGGGGGGGGGGGGTTATTGGATGTAAGGGTACCAAATGATGATCAGTGCAAAGGGACATCACTGCCATTAGGATCAATTCAATGACTTTGATGTTGTAACTGTTTGGTAGGAGCATCAGGGAAAGGATACTTTCACATTCATATGAGAAAGAAATGGACCCATATGAAGAAAACATTGAACAAATATTGCAGAGTCTGACAAGTTATACATGTAAACTGTAGCTCAGTGGTTAGCTGGAGTCCTGGTGGGAGTTGTTTGTTCTCGAGGTGCTCTAGTTTCATTGCCTCCCAAAAGATATAACTAATAGACGGCGCAGACACTCTTGCCACTGTCCTTGACCGCGGCTGTGGCCTTGAACAAGATTTAAATCACTCTGAGATGATCAATGATTTGGTTTATAAAAAGACGCATTCTAAAAAGGATGTGCCATGTTACTATACAGAGGCTGCGCCCTTCCATCTTCATTTCATCAACTTTTAATTCTTTACAATATCTTTCAAAACATTGGTCAATAGCAGACCACCTCAAGGTGCCACTCAGAGAGAACCAGGACATTCTGATGTAGCTTTTCAAAATGAAAGCCCTTCAAAATCTCATTCATGAGCGAACTTCAAATCATATTCACGAGCTGATTTGGACGCGGGGTTAAGTTGGTTTCGACCCCTTCCGAAGGCCGTAGGGACCGGAAACTGGTCCCGCTCCATTTTCAAAGCAAAGTGCAACAGTTTGAAGCTTTGCACCAGCAACACACCTGTAATTACATTTCTTAAATGTGATAATCGATCGTTTGAAAACTCTTAACTCCACCTCAAAGAAAACAAGTTCTACATTTTGTGAATTACTAAGAATTACAAAGAACAGGTTGTATCTTTTTTTTTTAAACATCCACAAAACAGTGTTTACTCGGGGTCAGGTGCAGGCTATTTCTTGGCTGGGATCAGCGGCTTCCTATGGTCTCAGCTGGTCGCATGGCAACCTTATGGTGACAGCAAGACACCAGGAAGACACCGCTCCCCGGCTGCTGGCTCTCGGGCTACAGTCTGTTTCCCTTTATAGAATGTTTCCCTCCTGAATGGTCTCTTAAAATGCAACCGAAAAAAGCAATATTCTCGAGATCAAAACACGAGCTAGCACTAGCCATCACAAGCTGCTGATCAAACCGGACCAAATGAGGCGGGAGCAGCACAGTAACAGCCAGCAGTGCTGAGTGAATGAGGCATTCTCAACAGCAGAAATAACTTAAGTGCCTTATATTGAGGTATTCTGTCTCCTTTAGCATCGACAGATGTTGATACGCAACTGTTGTCTAACAGCTCAATGAATGTGGGTATCATTAAAGCTGAGGCTCTCATCCAGTCATGTCTGCCTCAGGAATACTTAGCCTCCACAGTCATTAACAAAAGTGCTTTTTGCTCACGCATAATTGTCATAAATCATCGTCAGCTCGGTGTCAACATGAAAAATATTATCAAGTCAATTGTTGTAAGCATCCACAATTGGCTGTCTGAAAGCCTATAATTACAAAAGCAGAAGAAACAATTAAAAGAAAGTGATAGTGGAGGAAGAGTAAATGTGTGTGTGTGTGTGTGTAAATACACAGGATGTACTGTATTCATGTGTGTGTGTGTGGGAGACGTACTTGAAGGTGACTATGAATTACCGGCTGGCAAAAGTGACTAATTAGAGGAGCAATTATCCAGCCGCTCCCGGCAGAGACTAGGAGTCAACAGCCAAATGACCTTTCCACAAGCTCATATTGGGACACACACACACACACACACATACTAATATCCACAGGGTTTTTAGGCTGCATGGCCATTTTAGTGAGACTGATCACATTGACTTTCTCACCCTGTTGGTTTCATATCGAGCGAGGGTATTCAACTAAAATCCCAAAAGGTCCAGATTGAGAAAATGTCCTCGGGCAACGGTCCAGAACATTACAATAACATCTAACTCACGCTATTTAGTGCCATATATATATATATAAATATATTCAAGAAGCCTAGCAACTGTCAAATCAAATAAAGTACACATCAATTATATTTTAACAAATTATTATTCTCAGTTTTCAAATTTAACTGGATGGATTATAAATAATACGTAGAGATACATAAATAAATGTTCTTCTGGATTAAAGAATAACTGACATAACAGAAAGCCTTTCAAAAATGTGCATCTTAAAATAAAGTACTTCATTTTAGAATAATTCATTTCACTGACGTTTCCTGCAGCTTTAACATCAGCTCATTCAGGTGTGAAGTGATGTCAATAAAAAAAAGCCTTGATATTATATTTTTGTCATGTGAAAAGAGGAATCAGTGAGCATGGACTGGTTATTAAACCAATTGTTTCAGCTCTAATCTCTCTGTTAACATCATTGAACAGTGAATTAACGTGTCAGGATTCTGACCATTTTGGGCTCTTATGTTTATCTTCTGTGTCTTCATTCCAGATGTGAGTGGGTACGTCTGTTCAGAGGAGTTGTGCTTTGCCTCGTAGTGTGCTTCATTTTGCCGCTTTTACCAGTAGCTACGGTTACGGCAAACAGAAAATGCCAATAGCTCATTCATGCATTTATGGTGCCAACTCGGCAGAAACAAATGTCAATTTTAAACAAATGGGCAAAAAAAAACAACAGAAAACCAGGTTTCAAAATGTAGTCCACTGCAACGCACTGGTTCCTTTGTTGTCTTGATTTTGCCGGAGCGACGGCTTGTAGTGTCAGACTCTGTGAATGTGTCAGTGTTTACTGCACATGTGCGCTGACATGCTGATGTAAATTGTCAACACACAAACACAGGTTATGCAGATTCTTAATTACTTGATTCAAACGCTTGTCAGGGGCTCAGGAGAGGTTGTTTATTTTTCGTGGGGACAGCACGTAATTATATATCGGAAGCACTCCAGATTACCTTAAATGTTTCCTTTATAATTTCCTATGAATAGAACAAGTCCATTGCAATCTGAGGACAGAGGGAGGGAACAAACACAACACAAGAGCGAAAGAGGAGGAACAAGGAGGAAAAAGAAGTAGACAGATAATGATTTTAACCCAGCAGGAAGATATTTTTATATTAATTCTCATGGAAAACTAAAGATATAGAACATGCACAGAAGGGTTTGATGTCTGGTGCAAATCAAATGGGCAACAACAACACCCCCCCCTTCTTTGTTTATATCTCACCCACTGTTCATCTGCTCCAAGCTAAACCGAACCACTGGTTTTAAAAGTACGTCATAGTTTCACAGTTCCACCAAAAGAAAATATCTGCAATAATTTAAAATGGATTTGTGCCTTTTGTTGTGCCGAAACCAGATTCATGTGCACGGCAGGTGACGACAGGACTTTGTTGACTGCTGGACACAAGTAGAGGTGAAACATGTTAAACCACAAACAGTTCTGTAAAAAGGATATTTCACTTTTTTAACTGTGATTTATGTATTATATAACTTTACACTGTCAGTCTGTCAGAACAAGTCCTTTCCCTGAAACTCCTTGCTGTGTCAAAACACACTTTTTTCTTAAGAGCTAGTTTTGAGAACATTTGGGCCCAAATAAGTTTTTTTTTTAATCCAAAGGTCCCTGAAGTGTTTTTTCTTTGTGTCTGTCTGCAAACAGAGACTATTCAGTTCCAGAAGCTGGGATTCCGGATGCAGTCGATCCCCAGTAGGAACGTCAGCAGAGTGTGGCCTCTCTGCAGCTGCACCACAGCGTCCGGCTGTGCTGGAGCTGCAGCTCTGCATTACCGCTGTCTGGATCGATATCCAGCGTTTGAGCAGCGATATCTTTGGACAGGATATATTGTGGGCTTGTATTCTGTATTTTAAGATTTGAATTGTGGCTAGAAGGCTGGATTCTCTCCTCCTATCAGAGGAACTGAACAATATGCGACCAATAACTAGTTCAACACGTGTCTGTTACAGTATCACCCTCTCTATTTCATCATCAGCTCCTCTTTTCATTCTCCAGTCTGCTCTGATTAAAACCAAACATGCTGCAACCCGTAAGCCGGTTGCTACAGTACTTCAAATTCCCAATCAGACAGAAAGCCTCTGATCTGAGTGTGAAAACCATTGGTTTGGATTAGGCCCCAGATAGAAGTGCACTAATGTCTAACACTGGCACCTGGAGCGCCGCCGTGTGTGAAGCAGTGCGCAGGTTTAAGTGGGATTCATAAGCAGCGAGCGCCGCGTCCTTGAAGTTTGAGAGTCTGGAGGGTGTATTCAAAGAAATCACACCTTTAGATACGTTGAGAACTAAATCCAGCCTTGATTAAATGATCGTCAAATAAACGGACCACGTTTTAAACTTCTATCAACGAACTTTTACCTCATCTTCCCAAACGGTGAGAGTTGTGTGTTTTAAAGCTACGTTGATATGAAGCACCTTTTTAAAATGTTTCAAATGATCGTTGTCCAACTGGATCTGTAATTTCCATCTATAGGCAACTAGCAAAGCTATTTATTTTTTTTGAAAAATATATTGTATTTTCACCCTTAAAAAACAAGACGTCAACGTTATTTCTCACGTAACTTCTGTAATTCCGTGACGGCACGTACGTACGTAGTTATTTTAACCCAAACGACGATGCCAGTTTGTAGCCGAACTAACTTGTTTCCTGGAAAGACGGAAGGTTAGGGGGGGGATGCCACACTTCATCCATCACACGCCTCCTCGTGATTACCCAAACCCTGACAATGCGCACGCCGCCGATACTCCTACGCCAAATTTACCAGCCCTATACCAAGCTGGCTTCTCCTCCGCCTCTCCGTCTCTATCGCTTCTTCAATTCATCTCTCTTTCTCACCCTGTTCTCCGACCACACTTAAGGTCAGGGTGGGATGTGCGCAATAAATCTTCACTGCAGATTCTGACAGCCACCCTCGATCCAGGAAGCGCTTTAGCCAGTTGGAGGGAAGGGCTGCGTTTGCACAGAAACTTTCTCTCTTAAAAACCATTTGGGTGGGAAGAAAGTCTGGGTGGAGAGCTCGGGAGTGTTATTTGGCCAGAGAGTAAGACAAATTGTAAAAAAGAAATAATAATAATAAAGAAAGCGAGAGAGAGAGGGAGGAAAGGGCGAGCAGTTAAAGGGATAGATTTGCTGGGAGAAGAAGGTACTCAGCGAACCCATTTGCTCCAGATTAATATGATGAATGGCACGGAACAGCAGCTTTTACTGCGCTGTTATTTTCTCTTATTTGGCCTTTGTGCTCCCTTTTAAAACAAAGTGAAATCAAAAGGTCTCTCATTTCTCAGCAACTTCCACACACCACAACAGCCACACAGCACTTCAAGGATTTGGCAATTTTGACTGAGACTTGTCACAAATATCTGGAGACTAGATTTGGCACGAAGGATGTGAAACAAGATTTCTGCCTTGAAGAAATAGACTCGAGTTTAACCTGTCACAGTTGACTTGATACCGTCGCAAAGGATTAATGGCTCGAGACTTAAGACTTGCCAAAAATGACTTGAGACTTGACTTGGGCGAGTCACAAATGAAGTGACTTAAACCAGACACCGCTGCTAGATACACACTCAGACAATATCACACACATGGGTAAGAGATGCCACACACACACACACACACACACACACACACACACACACACACACACACACACACACACACACACACACGCACGCACACCGAGTCGGCGTCAGCAAGGTAATAAAAGCCATTGCTCCTCCACCCTGTCATTTAGTGGCCTCTCCAGCACGATTTCTGCCTATCTAAGACCTACAGTACTTCCCACTCTCATAAAAGGGGGAGGTAATATTATCCAGGGGCGGTGGGATGTGAAAGAAATAAAAATGATGGAAAACTGCACGGAACAGGGTTTTTTTGGAAAGTGCGTTTGTAATAAAGGCTGATTTCATTTGTGGAGCAGACTGCCGTGGCGGAGGGTGAGAGACACCTCGGCGGTGAATGATGAAAGAAGATCATGTCTGTGATGAATGAGTGATATCATACCGAGAGGGTTGCAACAACAGAGCCTGCCTGCTCCGATTACACTTATAAACTCTATTCTTTTGCATATTATTTTGGCTCCCAACACCCAGGGTGACCGCATCGACCTCATCGGTCCGTCTGTCGTCCGGTGTCTTGCTCACCAAACAGAGAGATTGTGCCTGAGTGACATCAGCAGTAAGCAGCAGGACTGTTGTTGTTCAATTGTTTATTGTTCATCGACTGCTTCCATTCCTCTCAGCCACTCCAAACAACGTTATACATCGGCATCTTTGGTCCAGTGGGAAGTCATTTCTGACATTTCTTCTGTTTCCACAGATCCCATCTTTCTTCTCTCCGTACCCATTCTTCCTCTTCGATCTCTCGGAGGTCTCTCTTTCACCTCCCTCTTCTATCTGTTCTCCTTGTTCCTTTCCTTCCTCTGTCCTCTGTCTCTACCTTTTCATCTTTCTGAGGTTATTGATTACTGCCCTCAATGAGATCCTCCACCTGAATACAAACAAGGCCCTTTGCATAAGTGCCAGTCAATATCAAAGGTCCAGGGATTGCTACTGTTGTTTGCAATAAATCCACTGTTTTAATGTGCGAGTACCGCAATGTGTCGGAAGGATTCTGGAGTCTGACAGAAGCATTGCACGCTCCTCTTGTGCAATGCCACAGGGGGAGTTGCATGGACGATCGCGTACAAAGGCCGATGTTAGTCGCCCCCCCCCCCCCCCCCCCCCCACGCTCTCCAGGTGTAGCCTGACAGCGGTCACAGTATTTGTGAATAAAGCGATGAGATGTTAGCCTTGAGCTGGGTGAACATTAAGGTCCTAGTCCTGACCCGGAGCTAGATGACGGCTGTAGACACACAGGAAACGTCTGTAGGAGCATCTGTAACATCTGTAGGAGCTTTCTTTCTCACCAGTGGGGAGAGGGAGATTGTGGGCATGCGGGCATGTTGGCAAGGAGCTCAGACAAGACGAGAATAGCGATAGAAGCTGTACGCGGCAGAAGGCTGCGCGCACTTCAAATAGACAGTCAGAAAGATCCGTCAGAAGATGTGTGTGTGTGTGTGTGTGTACCCATCATGCTCGTTGGAGCTAGTTGGTGCAGCAGAGCTCTAAATTTAGCGGATTCTTGAGCAGGAGCCATCTATCATTCAACACAGCTCCTCCCACGAGGAGAGAAACGCAGTGTGAGAGCTCGTGTGTTACACTCAGACACAGAAATACTATTTTGCGCTCTCATTGATAAATGCTGGACACAGACTACGGGATTCGTATAAAATATGGAAATGTAATATATATATTTGTCAGCTGTAAAGCTCACGAATATATTTAAGATTTTGTTTTTATTTTAGACAGACTTTAACAAACAGGGCACCGCGAGGCTGTCCTTCCGAGAAAGATGACATCATCAGTGTGTGTGAATGCCGGGTTCCTCTTCCCTGTCAGAATCTCCGTCCTCTCTCAGGGAGACAGAAGTTGTCCGGACCTTTAATGTTTTACTGCAAAAGACATCTCTTTTTTCTGACTTCACAATCAAAAAGAACATGATTTCACACTCTCATCAGGTAGTGCGGTCCCTGAACATCCTGTGAGTTTCTGATGACAGCAGTCAACAGCAGCACATCAGCACTTTTCAAAATGCCAGATGCTCGGCGTCGCGCTCGGGAGACGTTTGTTTTGACAATGAGCCCGGACCAGTTATGAGGCAGCTATGGGGGAAGAAGAACCAAGCGGTTTGTACAGAACATGCTCAATCTTTCATTGTCACGTGTGACACATTCAGCCGTTGTTGATGCGAGCCTACACTTGCGAAATGGGAACGGGAGCATGTAAATCAGTGGTCAAAGACAAAATTGCTTGAATTGTGTCGGATGGAGAAAGTGTATTTTCTTAGCATCAAAGCTGCACTAGTCAATATGTTTTGTATGAAAAAATGTGGCAAATTACTGGATAGTGTGAAAAGGGGTTTTCTCATTGTTTTGGTTTTAAAGTCCTCAACTTCACTGTTTTGGCTCAGTCTCACCACTCATCAAAAACAAATAGTGCTGGGCAACGATTCAAATATTTAATCGCGATTAATCGCATGGATGTTTTGCGATTAATCGCATTGTTATGGCAAAGTTCAATAATGAATTCAAAAGTAGTGTATTGCGCACTTTTATTTTAAAGTACTGCTATATGAACAAAAGGGCAAAAACATTTGGTTCACGAGATGCAGGCAGCATGTTTTATACTTAATGTGAATATAATTCATACTTTGTTGGCATCTTATTCTGAAAACCGGATGTTCGTCTGAAGAAACCGGATGTTGTCTCACGTTAATGTTTCCGCTAACTTTCAAAGTCCTTCGCTCGCTCCCGATCCGTGCCGTTTAAATGCGTTTACCGTGAATTTCAGCATATAGGTGCACTAACATTACTGACGATAGGATGTTTGCTGGCTTTTATCCCACTGTTCTTGTCATCCTCTTGTTGTTATGGATATGTATTGTCTCTTGTCTTTCAATAAAAAAAAAATGAATTAAAAAAAATAATTATCATGAATTAAAGAAATGCGTTAACGCGCGATAAAATAATTGTTGGCGTTAATTAATGAATGCGTTAACGCGAAATTAACGCTAAAAAACATGAAAAAAAAAGCTCCACCAGTGAACTACCATCAGCATCAGACCCAGTTCGTGACTGAATGGCCTGGTTAACATGCAACAAGTGTGAAACTACTGCATCATTTATGTACACATGAACCCATATTGTAGCCGTCTGACTAGCTTCACTATCCCCGACTGCATTAAAGGTCACATATATATTTCCCACTGCCGTCCACTAATATCATCAGAAAGTCCCCCCTGAGTGTTTGCATGATTGCTTTCCTGAATAGATAAGTGATGGGGCAGCCAGAGGTAATGATGTCACTTCCACATTCAATTCAGACTTCTGCAGGAAACATCGTTTAGATCTCAAATATCCCAGTTGTCGTTTTTTTCCCGCTTCTTTTCGTAGATGAAAGGCTCGAGGTGACTTCTGGTTGAATTGTTCGTCCCGCCGGAGCCCCTTCGCCCTGTCAGGTACGGACACAGAGCCGGCTTTGCTCTGGACACAAACAGCATTTCCATGCATCTCTCTACGTGGGACACATTATGAAACATGGATGCAGTGAAGCGGATAAGTATCCTGTCAACATTTCATTTCATGAAGCGCTGTGCTCAAGCCCAACATGTGGGACATAATACAAAAAAGGGCATTTACATGATTTACCAATGCAAATGTGTGTGTGGGCTGGTTCCTTTGGGTCGTAACGTTTACGGTATAAATGACTGGACCTCATCTGTGCTTGCAAGGGCAAATGGTTCACTTACTTAAAGGACAATTCTGGTTCTTTTCATCCTGGGTCTTTTTCTCATTCAGTCATCCTGGCTCTGGGTCATGCCATGTTCACACTTTCAGTCTCCTAAATACACTTTTACATGAAGAATTTCAAACCACACAGTGCACACAAGTAAACACGGACATTAGCTCCACTGGTTAGAAGCTTTTGTTCACCGTATCGGATCTACTGACAGGGCAACCAAGGATTTGGACCTTCTACTATTTTTAGACGGCGATGACATATGTAAGTGTCATAGCTTGCAGCCATGCCGCTGGTGTTTTGGTTAAATGTGACTTTCAGCTGCATGCGCTTCTTGTAGTGATAAATTGGTGTCCCGGTAAAAGTCTTCAATGTATTTAAAATACGAACTCATCTGTGTTTATTATCTGCGCCGACCATCGACTTAAGTTACGAGGATTAATCACATTTGGCTTAAAGTCACCAGTGTCGGAGGGTTGTGCGGCACGCCCCCGACAACACATCCGATGCGTGTTTCACGAATTTCTATAACGAAGGAGGCAACAAAGTTAGCATGACCCACATACCCTGTATACAGCCTTCAAATAAAATGAGAATGATCAAGCAAATAAAGATTCTACAAACTATAAACTGTATTTATCCTTTGAAAAGTAAAAGTTAGCTCGACTTAGTTCCTATAAGTTCTATTTCTCCTCTTAAAGGAACGACAAAGCTGCACTTGCTGTTAATACACTGTTAAAGAACTGAAGTCTGACTGCGGGTGAGCGAGTGAATTTCCCGGATACCTGTGTGAGCCAAAGGCTATTTCTTGGACCGTGCAGATTCTACATAATATAATACATGCAGGGGCTCATTACGTACTGGCTGATGCAGGAAACAGCTTCAGGATTGACAATCTCCATTCACACGGCTGAATGCAAGTCCGCATTTACAGAATATGAAACCATGTGCACAAAAGACACTTTCCACACGAGCTCGCTGCGCAGTGCTTCATTGAAGTCAATAAAAAAAAACCTCAAGCTCAGTCTCTCCCCACAATGCAGAGCACAGACAGCAACGCTTAAAATACTGAATCACACGGAACACAATAGGTCAGCAGAAAGCCACGCTGCCTTTAACTGCTTTCTACCTGCTATTAACAGATATACACAGATATTTTTTTCAGCAGGTAAAACTAATACCTGCAACCCCCCCCCCCCCCCCGTTCCAATCTTTATGTAGCGACTCGCAGTGCCTGATTGGATTGTATGAGGAATTAATTGGACTTGTGTGATAAAGCAACGTAGGGAGAGGAGGAGATTCTTCTGGGCCGGAGGTATTCAGAAGTTCATTTTGTTTAAAAGGCATTAGCAGATGAGGAGGAAGTGGCGAGAAGGCGAGGGGAGATAGCGACTTGATGAAAGTTTCCTTTCATGCCGCAGGGTTTCAGAGACAAACTGGTAACAAGAGGGAGGAAGATGAGAGAGAGAGGACAAAGGAATTAGGGGGGGGGGGGTTCAGAAAGTGCTTAGGAAACTCCACAGTTTAACAACTATTGTTCAGCCTGTTCCAGAGATGTATGTGGTGCCGGCATAGTCCGTAGAAAGTTTTATCACCGGGAGGTAATAAAATAAATAAATTGAGATCAATTTAGACAAGGCTGTAGAATTAACTTCCTAAATCTTTGTATTAAACCAAAACACTGCTAGAAGCTGCAGCCTCATCTCACCAGCTTCCTTTTTTTATATCAGTCCATCAACTGCTGCAGACGAGGAGACCAACTGAAAGGATGTGATGCATTTCATCACAAGTAAATTACACTTCATGACGCTGGAATTACCACAAACAAACAAGCAATTGACAGAGAACATGTCTCCCTCCTTCAACCCTCCGTGCATGTTGTGCATGTCGTGCATGTCGTGCATGTCGTGCATGTCGTGCACGAGCTTGATCGCTGAACAGCAAGTAACAGCGAGAGGGAGCTTTTCAAACACATTGTGAAAGGGTCACGGTGAAATAGTGTTTAAATCATTTATCACCTCAAATAAAGAGAAGAGAACATCTGTGACATCTTTATGTGGCAAATATTGTCTTTGTTATGGAAGCAGTGGGGTTTATGATGCATGTCGATGAGACATTTGATGTTTTGGTGGCGCTAGAGGAAAAGTCAGAGGGTGACCAAAGTCATTGGGGTTCATCCTCTGGGGACCATGAATGCTTCTATCAAACGTCGTGTCAATCCATCCAGCTGTTGTTGAGATATTCCACTGGAATAAGTGAAAACTTTAAACTGCTGCCAGGGCCAGATTGAAAGTCAAAGGATCATTACGTCAGCTGGATTCATCCTCTGGGGACCATCGACGTCTGGAACGAATTTCAATTTCAGAATTTCCAATAGTTGTTGACGTATTCAAATCTCTAATTCTTACAGCGCTGTATCCAGGGTTTTAAAAACACTGACGTCATAAATCAAAGTTCCCCAAACATAGACGTCACCCATAATTAGTTAGTTCATTGTTAGTTAGTTCCCAATAAACGCTGAAGAGAGCAGACATCAAAAGTAATGTCCACGAAATTCCAAAATTTACATTTCATACACTGTTAAATATTTTCTGAGAATCTTAATCCCCTAAATATACGTTTATTTCCTCCACACTACCAGAAACAAACTGATTCCCAAACTAGTTGTTATCTTATTTTTGTTATTAAAAAGTGATGGCACAATACAGAGGATGTGTGATCAGTGGTCGCTGCGGCCATGAACGCTAATCGCTACTTTTAACACCTTCAGTAAACATTTGGGGATTGTGAGAAATGTGGATCTGTCTTCCGATCATTGACGACGTTTTAAAGCAACACCTTAAAAAACACCAGAAGAAATGTGGATGAGAGTGGATGAGAAAACAGACAAGTGACTAATACTCTGTGGAACCCCTGTGTTCCCCCCCCCCCCCTATTAAAGACCACTGAAGTGTCTGATTGATCAGCCCTGGATGTTGTGTCTGGAGGCCTTGGCTCAGCTGTACGTCTCTCCTCTGGATCAAAAGTCGTGGCTTGGCGAGAGCGGGGTCTTGCGAGGCGAGGCGACCTGTCTGACTTTAAGACGGCATCCTTGATCAACAGACAGCTGCTGTCCACACGCACACGCATGCACACAAACCCTGCAGCGAGCATATCTCGGCCTCTCTTTGCTCTGTCTGTTTGTTCAAGTATCCTTCACTCATCCCTCTTCGCAACTAACAATCTTTTTGTGCATATTTTCACCCACAGATCCTTGAAGTGTTTTTTTTTTTGCCAAAACCTTTCCAGCCTTGCCCTAATTACACCGACGGTTCTGCTGAAAAAAGACAACTACGGCGATGTTAAAATACAAAGAGGAAAGTTATCATATCCACAGCAAATATGCATTGAAGAGTCGCTGTATCCACGAAGAAAGGTGCACGTTTAACATGTGAAGTGTTGTGAGAGTTCTCCAAACTAATTGAGTTTAATTGAAGGTTAGGCTTCTTTGAGGATTTCTAGTGCAGTCAGGCAATAATAAAAAAGCATACAAGTGCTTCTTTGTGCACACAAACCCACACAAACCCAAGGGTGAAGTCTGATGAGCAACCAGTTAGTGAGGACCGATCTGTGCTTCTCACTCCTTCATGAACCTTTTGCCACATGCTCTAAATGAATGTCTACTCGTGCAAGAAACAGACCAACATGGATTAAGCCAAGAGTGGATGTTTAATTCAAGTGTAATCCAGGCCAGAGGCTTCGTCCCTGCCTGTGAGTTTGGCCCATGACCTACTTATCGAATCCACAAGAGTGAGTTTACGGTAGAAACCGAGATCGCTGATGTTCCGCGTCACAGCCGTCCGTCGGCGTCGCGCTGTCTTACCTGCTCCAGTTTCCAGTGGAACTCGGCCGGTCTGAAGGTGTCCACCTGGGTGAAGTCTCTCCGCAGCAGGAACACCAGGCGGCAGTTGTGGACATACAGCGAGTAGTGATGGCGGTTCATCTCTGTAAGGCGGGAGGGAGAAAGACGAGTGACCGACTCATCACACACGCTTACTGTCAGGTAACGCAGAGGAATTTTCACTGGAATTTTAACAACAGAAATCATCCCCTTTGGGCAAAACATGCTACGATGTTACTGAAATTGTTATACCGGATCAATACAGAGATTAAGATCATATTTATAATATTCGGTTAAATTTCCTCATCCACTTTTAAGCTCCGAGCTTATTTATTCCTACAGAACTAAATCTTCAGAAATGTGACAGTTATATTGACAGTCAGCTTCTCTAACAGCTGGCCACTGTTTTTGTTTACAAATGTCTCTCAAACTGGAGTAACTGCCATTCTTGGTGGAGTGTTTTCAGCAGAGGGTTAATACACATCTGGTGTTTAGTGAGTTTGAACAGTACGACAGCAACATGGCGTCTGTAGGTGGAATTAAATCAAGCTTAACTACAACGCCCGTGTCTATTATAATGAAGGAACATGCCACCAAGCGTCACCACATGGCTCAGTGGTGTGTGGAGCGCCGTGGCACCAAGGACTAAGAGATCCGGCTTCGGTACAGACACCTGTTAGTGGGATTATGTCACCGGTCACGCTCACCGGTCTTGTCGGAGTTACAGAGCAGAGTCTCTTTCTCGGCTCTGAGCCCGGGGCTGGGTCCGTGCTTCATCCAGGTTGCGACGGTGAACTGGTCTGTCAGATTCTGGGGCACCACCCGGTCCGGGATGTTGGCCGCCTGACGACCGTCAAACCCGAAGATCAAGTCGCTGTCCCTGCCGCTGTCGGTCACCAGGGAAGCCGTCCAGTTGGTGGCGGCGCCGGGGGCGGGCAGGAGGTCGGTGCTGCCCGAGGACGCCCCTGGGGTCATCGCCGTGTGAACAAACGAAAAAGGGGCGACGGAGAACGTGTCAGTAACAATCGCGGCAGATACGTGGTGTATATTGACCTAACCTTGGCGGTGATTACAGTTGAGCGAGGCAGATGGCAGGGCTTAATATGTAATCAATGGGCCGAGATGGATGGAGGATGTGGGTATTGACTCATGGCAAATGAAACCGACTTTCAAAAGGAAAGACATGCGAGTCGTTGCTCCCAAATTCAGAACATAGCTCGCGACCGCAATGTGCCTCTGTGGAAACAGAGAGGACGCATTGAGCGAGTGCTACGGTAACACAAAGGGAAAGGACTCAGCGAGGAGCTGGAGGAAAGGACGGCGCGTGGTGTTGTTTACAGCTGACACTTTTGTTATATGATCCCGGTACTGTGCATTCTGACAATACACACCAATCATTGCACTGCATTGAGCCGTCCTCGCCTTCTCCTCTTCCCTTTGAAAGCGTTTCCATCATCCCTTTGACACAATAACCTCAATATGTTGAGTCCTGAACGATTTTTGTTTCGAGACCGGCACCTCGGCAAACGTTATTCTCGGCCATGCCCCTCCATGCGATGGACGTGCCCCTCGGCGATCTATATCTCTGCCCCCTCCGTGGGACAGTGAACAATGCATTCTGTGCGTTTAAACCACATTTATAAATCATTTGTAACAGCCTATGGACGGTAATAAATCAAAGTGATACGGGAACCATGCTGTCCTGAGAAAAGAAACGAGCAGTGTCAGAATTCATCACGGCTCTCTCGTCCGGCAAACAACCGCAACATGCAACTGTTCACTGCTGCTAATAACACAACATCAGCACGTTAATTGATGTTTTTCCCGCCCGTCTGTGAAGCTGTTTTTCTCCACCTCGTACTCGTGCCAGCGTCGACGTTCTGACTCCAGTAATTAGATTCCCTCCGTACATAAATACGCATCGACTTCTCCAGCACCCGGCTGCAGCCTTCCCTTTGCCCGATGTCTTTGTACATTATCTCAAATTGATTGCGCTTTAAAAAAAAAGCAATTACAATTTATTCTATTCGCTATCAGATAACGATTATGAGGTGCCTGAAAAGGACTCTTTAGTGGTAAACCATGCATGGACCGGGAGCCAGGGGAGGCAGGAGAGTGGACGTTATGCATCCAGATGAGCTGGAATGGGGGTTTGTGAAGGCCGTTAGTCAAAGATGATGACTCCAGCCCCCCTGCTGGCGGTGCAGTGTGGGAGGGGGGGGGGGGAGGGGAGGCTGCTTTGTTGGCGCTCTGGGCACAGATACGGCGGCTCAGGCTGCTCATCAGTCACCGAGGAGAAAGCGTGGCCGCATCTGAGGCAGCTAATGCCCTCGCTCTGTCACATCATTAGTGACACAGCTTTCCGTTGCTATTCTGGTGCCTTCATTTAGCACAGGGGGGGTTTTACCAGGGACACAAGCGGAGATAAGAACGCATTTATGGACCCGGAGCTTTCAGATGCTGCTTTCAAAAGGGGCAGAGAACGGCGCCTCAGGTGCTGTCTGACCCCGTTACTCAGACGCTGGATTCCACCGATGCTTTCAGCGGCAGCTTACTTCATATTCATTGCACTGACTTTCAGTTTGCCGCCTCAGTCAGAAGTCATCTTTGATCAGCCATCTACAGTACATTCCACATTTCCACCACCATCCGAATAGCCACAGGTCAAACTCTCATGTGGTTTACGCGCTACATGCCAGAACCGATGCGCTCAATGGAAGCCACAGTTGCATTCTGGTCACGCGAGCGCGGTTATGGAATTTCATAGCACAGCACAGAAAATGTGATTTGCAGAACCGACCACAGAGCTTCTGCAGAGATTTCTCAGAGTAGGTCTCGCGGTCGCAGCCTTTCCCGATGTGGCTGGTCTGCAGCTCCACGGTGGTCCTCACCGACGACAGCGGCCCGCCACAGGTCTCCAGGTGCATTTTAGGAAACAGCTGCTTACTTCCCGTTCCTGGCTCATAGTCCACTCGCTTATTCCAATCTGGGGAAAGGAGGGAGATGGAGTGATAGTGTTAGGGATGGCAGAGAGGATAGATTAAACTGCAGTCTATAAACGAAACACCAACCGGGCAGCAGATGATTATCTTAAAAGATGTCTGATTTTCACCAGCCCACTTGTTGCTTTTCTCATTGCATGTTGTTTTTTTTCACCTCATTTTGTCCACTCGGGTCAAAACAAGACTGCTGTTCCAATCTTTTCACTGTCACTGATATTTCTGGCATCACAACTCAATATCCTTCTGACAGAACGTGCGCGGCTCATGAAACTGCCGCATTGTTGTGTGAGTGCAGTGCCTGCATTAGCGGCAGTAGTCATTACGCTGTCACTGTCCGTCCCGTCAGCTGCACAGTGTGTGTTTTTTTGTCCGGGGCAGGCTATTATGTTGTGAGACAGTGATGCTTCTGCGTTTCCCTTCATTTCTTTCCCAGCCTTTGTGTTTATCTGCACAAACAGAACTGCAGAATCATGCCTCTTCAGAGTTCATACAAGTTTTGTTGACAGTGAGCCGATCTCAGTCATTATCAGAGTTTTAAACTGTGTACCCGGCAAATCTATGAATGCTGTCAAAATGCCCAACATTTGTCATATAGGGGAGCATCATTACATTATCACCGTCTGAAACTAAGAGCAAACTACACCACCTCAAAGCTAATCGGGCACAACACTCTGAACCGTCCTGTCCACACTCAAATGAGTCATCCGTCTGTCTGTCTGTCTGTCTGTCTGTCTGTCTGTCTGTCTGTCTGTCTGTCTGTCTGTCTGTCTAGTATTTTGCCTTTCGGAGCTGGAAGCAGAAGCATGAAGCCGAGCCGACTGGAGGAGAATAAAGCTGAGCAGCTCTTTGTTGCACAGCAGCCTGCTTAAATCTGCCATGTTCGCTTCCTCTCACACACACACACACACACACGCACACACACACGCACACACACACCGCATCTGTTTCCTAGTTAATTTACCTCCTCCAGACTGCGAGTGCTGTGAGCCGCTGCAGCACCGTTAATGAGGGATTGTCAGTGGCAGTGATGACAATGGGCACAAACAATGGCATGCGCGCTAAAAGAAAACAAAAACACACGAATGCGCACCTCAAAAACAAAAGACAAAAGGCCCTGCTGATTTAAGCGTCTCTGTATCTTCTCTCTCACACTTTTCTTTTGCACACAATTACAGTATATATACAGTATATACTGAATATACTGTATGTACTGCTATGTCCTCAAGTATCGCAACTCGGTCAGTGCCCCTCGGCTTCTGACACCGAGGCTCCCTTTCGCATCTGTATGTGACACACTGGGCTTTCAACTATAACTCCAACCCAAACCCACATGAGAGCATCGGATGCAGTTTAAATAGCGGGAAAGTCCGCGCAGGATGTATGAGCCAAACAAAGACAGTAGCTTTACCTTGGAGACCGAAGTCAAACTGCGAGTTCATTTATCAGAGTTATGGTATGTGACTTCCAAACTTAGCTGACATGTCAATCTACTGCTTTAAGCTTCTTTCTTCTGTAGAATCCGGTGTACGACATGGAATGTAAGCTGCAGTGTCATGCCGTCAACATTTGCATTCATATTCTTAAATTACTGTTAGCTGGATGACGTTGCTCAGCCCTCGTTTTTCCCCACACCACGCTGAGTAAAGGAATGACGCTGCACCTTTTACAGTCAGGTCGGAGGGAGGAAGTAGCGGATGCTGTGGTGATAACACACTCCGTCGACAACTGGGAGTTAAATGACCTGCGAGACCTTGGCTTCAACACTGCTAACACTGGCTCCGGTCCACATCCGAAGATGGAGGGGAGGACAGGGCAGAGCCTGGCTGAGGACGCATAGGGAGGAGTGAGGGGACGTGGAAGGATACATGAGGAGTAATGGGCTGCGGATGTCATATGCATAGAGATGCGAGGGAGCGGGCTGAGTTTGGAAGTGGGTGATTAAGGCTTGTGGGTTAGTGAGCATTGAACAAACATGAGGGAGAAGAGAAGATTTAAGTGGTTTCACTCTTATCGTCTCACGATGGTTTTTAATCTCATGGAGTGAACGCCTGTATGCCATTTGTCCACAAGGGGCAGTAACGAGTATCTGCTCACTAATCTGGTTCCTTCAGATCTGCGGATGCACAGAGGTATCGGCCGCCTGCTGCCAGAGCGCAGAGCACGTCATTTACATTCACACTCCGACTGGGGAAACGCTTTCTTGTTATTGCCACTTTGAGAAAGAAAGAACGGGCCTACCGCACCATTTACTGGCGCTTTCTACGGCTCGTTCACATGTGCCTCTGGCTTTCAGCCGCACCAGCTGCACGGGTCTAAGGACGGCAATGTTGAGTCGTAAAATCAGTTTTGGTCCGCATCTGAAACATGCATCCTGGCAGCGCAAGCCGAGTGACAGTAGAGCGATAGTATCACACACTGCAGCTCCCCCGAGTGAGGACGCAGATATAGAACGTCTGTAACTCCCCATGTGCGCATGTTCGGCCCTTTGAATCTGCTGACATACGCCGAGGTCAGTGTATTGAATGGCACGCGTTGTCGTGCCAAAGCGATGCTCCTTACACACCCAGATTTACGGTAGAACGCTCGGTAATGGGCCCAGCATCGACCCCGCTGTGAGAGCAGCCGATGATGAATGTACACAGACGGTGTGAAGCGCACCGCCCCTCACATGTAAAGAGGAAAGGGCCCGCTGCTCTGAAAGGCAAATGAGTTACACGGAGGCGTGGGTGCAGCATATCGTGAAAACAAATCACAAGACCAAGTACAGGAGCAGATGTTCTTTCACACCAAAAGGCACATTTCTTTATGAGACACGACTCCCCTTCATGGTAACACACGCTGAAGGGGGGGGGGGGGGTGTTGGAACAGTGTGGAGCCACTAAAGTAGAATTACGAGGTGAAAAGAAAATGAACAGAGATATACTTCGAGCACAAAGTAAAGACGGTTTGCTCTTCATTTCGTAGTCTCCGTTTGGATAAGACCTCAAACAGATAGCCTCATATCACTGATTAACATTTGGAGGAAGCATTTGTCTTTAATAACGGGAAACACTGGAGTAATACAATGAAAAACGGCCCTTTTGCCAAAAACCACTGGACTGTGCTGAGGTGTGTTTACAGGCACAGCAAGAGGAATCTGTGCAAATTTCTTTAATTTCTTTAATGTTTTGATCAATGGAAGACGTCTTTCTCCCTGCCATGTGTTTTAAGCATTGATGGCTCCTCTCACAGGTGGTGATGCATTCATTTAACACCAAAAACTTTCCACAGAAACCTTGACGTTACTTCATTCAATAATGAACACATTCTCACCCCAATGCGCCAGATCTACATGTAAACGTATAAGATGTATCCACTGATACATGATGTCATCCTATTGACAAGTGTAAATACTGTACAGTAGTACCAAAAGAAACGCAAATAGCAAAATCCAATCTATATTGTTCATGTGAACACACTACAGGATGATTTTTAAGAGAAGTTAAAAAGCCACAATTTGCAGGTGTAATAAAGACACACAGATTGTGTCTCTGTTGTTCAGACAGACGCACACTGTACACTATGGAGGCTGTGTATGTGTATATGTGAGGTAAGTTTGCAACCTCGCCCTTAAAATGAGCAGCAAGTGAAGGGGAGATGGATAGAGGTGCTTAACAAAATGATGCATCATCACACTTTCACGCTGTGTCCCGTCTCTGGAGGGTGTGTGTGTGTGTGTGTGTGTGTGTCGTCAGTAACTTATTGCATGCTTTTAAATGTGTGTGATGTGTGCAGGTGCAGGATGATAGTTATGTGAACATTGTGTGTGTGTGTGTGTGTGCATGTAAAAATGCTGACTCCACGTTGAAGTAGTCAGAGGGGGGTCGTCAGTACTCGTCCCAGCCATCAGTGGAAGAGCCAATTTCCATTTGAAAGAGCACTCTGCTCCTCTCTCCCTTCCCTTATCCCTCTTGCTCTCCAACTCCCTAATCCTCCACCTCGCTCCGTCAGTGAGTGCCATCTTTCTGAGTTCTCCTCTTCTTTCCTGGCCGTCCTTCTCGGTCTCTTTGCCCACAATGCCACAAAAAGCATTCCCTTTGAACGCATTCACGCGTGCTCTCTGTGCGTCATGCAAGAGACTTTACTCCATTCTATTCTTCCTTGAGTGCATGAAGCGCGCACTTGTTACGTTGGAGCGCTCGGAGGCTTGGAACAGAAAGAAAAAAAAACGGCTTTTAAAGGTGGCGTGAAAAGAAATGAGAAACAAGTCAAAACGTTGAATGACAAAATGGACGGGAGTGGAATCTTTCCTCCTTCCTGACTTTTAGGCATCTAGATGGAGGATCTAGATGGAGGATCTAGATGGAGGATCTAGATGGAGGAGGGGTTCTCAAACATTCTAGGAGCAAGTGGTTCTTGTGAACAGAACCCCAATTCCAAATGAATGCCAATGTTGCACAACGGTATTTGCTATTAAGTTTGTCGTATTAACTTCGAGGTGATTTGATAATATCTCATATCTCGAAATACATTCAGGAAAAAAGAAAACCTGTAAGAAGCATCTCCTGACTTCAGAATCAAACAAAAAAATAATCTTCTTTTTTTTTTTTTTTAAGTTAGACTAATAATAATAAAAATATCCCCATAGTCGAAATGATGAGATAGAAAGTCGAAGTTATTAGATAGAAAGTCATAACTATGATAGAAAGTCAAAATGATGAGATTGAAAGTCAAAATTATGAGATTGACAGTCAAAATGATGATTGAAAGTCAAAATTATGAGATTGACAGTCAAAATGATGATTGAAAGTCAAAATTATGAGATTGAAAGTCAAAATGATGAGATTGAAAGTCAAAATGATGAGATAGAAAGTCAAAATTATGAGATTGAAAGTCAAAATGATGAGATTGAAAGTCAAAATTATGAGATTGAAAGTCAAAATGAGATTGAAAGTCAAAATGATGAGATTGAAAGTCAAAATGATGAGATTGAAAGTCAAAATTATGAGATTGAAAGTCAAAATGATGAGATAGAAAGTCAAAATGATGAGATTGAAAGTCAAAATGATGAGATTGAAAGTCAAAATTATGAGATTGAAAGTCAAAATGAGATTGAAAGTCAAAATGATGAGATAGAAAGTCAAAATGATGAGATAGAAAGTCAAAATGATGAGATAGAAAGTCAAAATGATGAGATAGAAAGTCAAAATGATGAGATAGAAAGTCAAAATGATGAGATTGAAAGTCAAAATGATGATAGAAAGTCAAAATGATGAGATTGAAAGTCAAAATGATGAGATTGAAAGTCAAAATTATGAGATTGAAAGTCAAAATGAGATTGAAAGTCAAAATGATGAGATAGAAAGTCAAAATGATGAGATAGAAAGTCAAAATGATGAGATAGAAAGTCAAAATGATGAGATTGACAGTCAAAATGATGAGATTGAAAGTCAAAATTATGAAATAGAAAGTCAGTTAGAAGCAGCTCTTTGGCTGGTTACTGTACATTTAACATGGAAATGTATTGTGAGCACATTGAAGACTACTTTAAACTGTGAATGCAGAGAGTTATTTAACAATATGTTACGAGTAGTTACATTTACAACCGGCCCTTTGTGGGCGACCGTGATGCTGATGTGGCCCGGAGTGAAAATGAGCTTGAGAGCCCTGCTCTAAAGGTACCCGTCTAGCGTCAATTTTGGGCTTGGTCTCAAAATATAGGTGTTCTTAGTTTTTACGGCCAATTTAGAAGAAATGTTGACGTCTGTGTGTGTTCACACAGACGTCAGAGTGCACGCTGTAAGGTAAGGCAAGGCAAGTTTATTTGTATAGCACATTTCAACAACAAGGTAATTCAAAGTGCTTCACATAAAACCATTAAAAGCATCAAAACATAAGGCAAAAGAAAAGGAGATTTAAAAACAATTAAGAACATTCATTAAAACATTAAAACACATTGTAAGACAGTTTCATAGTAAAATGCAGAAATGCAAGGAAATTGATTACCAGTATGGAAGACATTTAAAACATGACTCTCCGTGTTTCTGCCGCATTAATTCAATTTTTGCCACCCATGTTCTTCTGGTGTGGACGTCGACGCTATCTTAGTACAATGCAATCGTCACTGCAAAGTTGAGGTTCTTTATGCCTTAGGAAAACTTCACAAAACCTTTGACGTTTATTTTATCCTTAGGTCAAAAACACTTAGAAAAACCTGTTTGAAATTCACGTATTACGTTATTACCGACGAATCTTATTCTATCAAGTGCATGTAGAATTCACGTATAAAGGTAAATAACAACGAATCTTATTTCAACTTATTTGAGTAGAGACACGATCAATGTTACGATCTCAAAAAGCTCCATTATTTTGAGTTAAAATCGTTATCGTAAAATGTCACTTGTACGGAATCCTGTACGTTGTTCGATGGTTTGACGCTCACTATATTCACACATTGCAATGCACACAGGACATGGCGGCTCAGTTCAAGGCTGCAAATGAAATTGCTGCTGGCGGTGAGACCGCTCCAGATACATAAAATCAAAAGCATTTATCATTGAAGGACATTTTGCTCTCTCTTTAATTGATGGTGGCATTCAAAAGAAGTACTGGAATATGATTCACGCCCGACGGCATATCATGTATAATTTCCTTGTAGTATAAAAGTTTTCTGATTTATTTTGTACTTACAGCGAAAAAAATGTACTAAGAAGATTTAAAGAGATTACAAGTTAGTAGAGTATGTCAAATATAATCAGGAGCCTCAAATAAATGCCTATGGTTACAATTCAACGCTCATTAGAAGAGGCTTCATCTGCCTAACTTGATCTTTTTCATATCTATTGATGTTGGGTCTTCTCATTGTATATCCACGCCAATATGGTAACTCATTAAAAGTCTCTTAATAAAGAAGTTTGAAGAGTTCATACTTTAACTAAATACCATCCGTCATCACAGTTCTGTTCTGTGGCACTGAGGTGACAGGAGCGTACTTCTATTACAATCGTCTCATCAAAGCCTCTAACGGGATCATCTCTCATGAAATTGCACTTTTGAGCTGGAGTTCTGTGGAAAGCCTCCTAAAAGACCCCAATTTCATGTCTAGTGTAATTCTAATTCTGTTGCCCCCTTTGAGGACGGAGTGCAAATGACACTTTAATCCTGTGTGTTCAGAGTGCAGACATTGAAAGACTATCTTTTCTCCACCTCCATTTTCCTCCTGCTCATGATGGCAGCGGACTAAGCGGACTGCTGGAGACATGCCGTGTCCTCCATCTTCTCAGAGGGGGGGGGGGGGGGGTCCCGAGGGAATCGGAGGCTAGTTGGTATCTACGCTGTAATCCCTGCAGCCCCCCCCGGGGGCTGCTCTCCCCACCGGGACAACTTCCAGCACATTGCTCTTTAGCTGCTATCCAAAGCTCCTAGCCGTGGGTCAGGGCCCGGGACGTGACTGCAGATCGACGGGTAAAGTGACATCACAGCCGTCCGTTGTTTGTCACCTTGATTGCTGCACCTGCCTGACGAGACCCTGGTGCTGTCTCTCCCTTTGGAGAAACCTCAGTGCGTATCTTTTATCTTTACTCCTCTGCCTTCTGTTTCACTCCCTCCTTTACTCCCACTCCCTCCTTTACTCCCACTCCCTCCTTTACTCCCTTTCGCTCTCTTTGTCTTTGTAATCATGATCGCTCAACATCGCCTTGACTCTGCAGTGGCACTATAAAGGAAACTCCAATCTCAACAGGCAGAGAGACAACTCACGAGGAAGTGTAATCACTCTTACATAGGCGTGTGTGCGTGTGTGTGTGTGTGTGTGTGTGTGCGGGTGTGTGTGTGTGTGTGTGTGTGTGTGTGTGTCATGGCGTAATGCAATAACAGTGAACAGTGGAGTAAGAGGAGAATATAGAGGATGTGATTTACACTGGAGACTGGCAGATTTCTGCTTCCAACTATCGGGGGATCGGGGAATAAAGACGAGTGTCGAACATGAAAGACACACTAACGTGAGGGGGAACTGATGAAGCAGGAGGCGAGATGAGAAATGATGAAGCCAACGACTGGAAGAAGAAAGAGAACAGAAAAGTAAAGAGGTGCTCTCAGCAGAGTGCAGATCTCTGCAAGCGGCCACTGCTGCATTGGTCCAATTGAATGAATGCAACCCACAGTTGGCTAACCTCCTGTCTAGACACAAACGGGCTGCAGGGCGTTGTTAAATGAACCCCATTCAGACTCAAAAACAAGCGAGGATGTACGCAGGTGATCAGCTTGAAGTCGTTGTATAAGACACGTCCCGCAGTCTTGACAAAAAACACACCACACCAAGCTTTTGGCTCTCACATCAGCGGCTGAAATGCCACGAGGTACAGCTGTATGTGTAGTTACGTTAGCTGTTAGCGGTTAGCACAACACTCTGTCCAAAACAATAAAAGTGGGCCGCAGAGCAGCGACCGGCAGGTACGCAGCAGTGTGTGTACTGGTAGTTCCATGAGCTGTTCGCCAAACACACCGTACAATCCATTAGCTGTTATCCCCCCCACTGTGGGCGCAGATAGGGGGGGGGGGGGGGGGGATGCACTCAGCGGTCTCATCACTACGGGCCCCTTTTCCCGCCAGGGGCCAAGTAGTGATTGAGGGGGTCAGCGCGCAGTCGTTGGCAGTGTAAAATTGGCTATAAAAGGTGTTTTGAGAAAGTGTGATCACCGCAAACCACGAGAGGTCGGTGGACAGACAAGGAGGTGCACACTCAGTCACGGACGCACACACGCGCGACCGTTCTCGTGAGCAACGCAGGACACGCACGCAAAAAAGGGAACAGAGAAAGTAATACAGGAAAACAAGCAGAGGACCAGAGAGGGGATGAAAAGTGCAAAAGCAGCAGCCAGACAGCCTCAGACGGAGATTAGAGAGGAAGCAAGGAAGGAGTGGGAGGTCAGAGGAAATGGGAAAGGGAAGTGCCGAGCAATTTATTTTCCTCCTTCCTCCCTTTAATTCATTCTATTCCTACTCTTATCAGAGATCTGGAGCATTGGTTGCCACACACACACACACACACACACACACACACAGAGCAAAGAATAGCACACGAGAGAGTCGAGCGGAAAAATGCAACTCCACGCTTCCAAGAGAGAGAAATATGCCTGAGAACCTGTTTTGATTTCAGATACCTGAGGTTGTCTCTCAGCTGTTCACCAGCATGCCACGCTTCCACACTGCTCTCTGTCACTACCAGTCTCTGGCATCCTGTTAGTAAAATATCAGAGGAGCTCATCTTTCAGTTTTTCCTCATTCTCTCAATTTAGTTTTTTTTCAAAACCATAAGTTTTAAATCTCCGAACAGTTAGTTTGTTGATTTGAATTTCTCGTTCATTCATGCAAATTTGCTCGTGTTTTCCCAAATAAGCTCGGTGAGATACAGACGAGCATTCAGCCTGGCAAAACTGACAGTAAGCAGTCAGAGACAACAAAGAAAGTAGAACAAAACTGAGATTTCTTACATGCAAGTCAAACGTAACGTTACATAGAAAGTAAAGGTAGAACATTGTGCACCTCTTAGGACAGCTCGCATTCAGACATGCAACGTAATGTCAGGAGACGCCACCGGAGTATTGCCGACTTGTTGTCTTCGGTAAATCCTCGGATTCGTGTATAAAAGAGAAGTGTTAAACAAGACACTCTTTGTATAATGACGAAGGTGTTATGCACACACATATCAGTGTTATGTCACAGGGAACTTTAGTTCGGGTTCTGCCTGGTTTGTCTCCGTCCTCTAAAGTCCTCTCGGTTTAGTTTCTGTCTTTGATTTGTGTGTTAATTAGCACAATTGCCTCCACCTGTGCTGATTGGTCATTATTTACATCTGTGACAGCCTGTAATTTGCACGGGACATTTGGATTAAACCAAAGAGACCAATGGCTGTTAAGTTCAATTGCCCGTGGGTGAGAGTAAATCACAACATCCATCTCTCCCTCCGCGGCTCGGCAGCTTAATCCTCACTTCAAAGTTGAGACGCGGAAGCCTTTGTTGAGGCTGCTTGCTGTGCATTCAGCATTTTTCAGAGGGAAAGTACAATAACATCCTCTTGTTTCTCTGACTGCGAGATATAATTACGATGTCATTATTAAGGATGCCACTTTACAGTTTTAGTGATTGTTGGACGGTCTTACTTGGGAATATAGAACTATAAACTATAGAGCAAGCAATCGCTGTCAGTCTGTCGGTGTGTTTTTCGCACATCTCGAGAAGCGCTTTGTCATGGCGCGGACAAACTAAATGTTCAATATTAATGAACTTTGATTAACATGCCCACAGCTTCAAAAAAGTTCAAAAGAATTATGCGATTAATCGCGATTAAAAATGTTAAATCTTGCCCAGCACTAATATCTATATATATCTATATCTATATCTATATCTATATATCTATATATATATATATATATATATATATATAGATATATATCTATATATAGATATAGATATAGATATAGATATTAGTGCTGGGCAAGATTTAACATTTTTAATCGCGATTAATCGCATAATTCTTTTGAACTTTTTTGATATATATATATATATATATATATATAATGTTTTTCCTGAACCTGAGTGTGTTTCATCAGTGAGCATTTGTCCGTTCTGAACAGGTGTGTTTTCGCTGCACTCGTACATATACACATGGACACGTTTGTGTTTGAGACTAATTGAATTACTTACATCGGTCCAACCCTTGTTTGAAAAACCCTCTGTGCGATGAAGTAGTATTGATGTATGGTGCTTTAATAACCAGTCTCATCGTCTACATGTTGCAAAGATATTCATCTTTTAGTCACTCTCCAAAGGTTCCTCCTCCTGGATCTTCAATCAAGTGTCTGTCAATGAATTTCCATTTTGTAAAGCAACGAGCATCGAGCACGGCATGGGATGTTTTTCTACATCGCCTTCACAATTCCTGAAAGCCTTTGTGTTATTATATATTCATTGAACCATCCCAACAGCATTGTTTGGATGCCACAGAACACTCCTGTTGCCACGTCGTCCCAAAAAAAGAAGCAACAATGACGTCTCATTACGGAGAAAGTGACAGCAAGCATCGAGAACGTAACCTATGTCGCATCGCTCTAATTATTCCCTGATAGTTTAGACGCCTGAACCTGCAGTCTGAGGTTCAGACTAATTGCCTTGACTGACAATATCCATGGGTTCACTCGTACTTTGGAGCAGTTTCTGGGTAAAACAGCATGCGAAGGCACGTGTGCAACCACCACACACACACACACACACACACAAGCTTGGGGACAGAAGTACGTGCCATACTCGTGCACAAGGCTCAGAGCCATACTCAACACACAAAGCGTGAATATGAATATGCAAATATCTATTTTTTAATCAGTGTGGCAATCTGTCACTCAAGACTTGTGCTAAGTTGTGTTTGCCAGCATAGAGCGGTTTGTACTGTGTGTGTGTGTGTGTGTGCTGTGTGTGTGTGTGTGTGTAGAGAGAGAAAGAACCTTAGGGGTTGGCCAACTTCTTTTGAGTTGCACACTGAAGAACTTTACATGCTGAGAGATAATTTCAAGTTCGTGTGTGTGCGTGTGTGTGTGTGTATGTGTGTGTGTGTGCGTGCGTGCGTGCGTGCGTGTGTGTGCGCGTGTGTGTGTGTGCTGTGTGTGTGTGTGCGTGTGTGTGAGTGTGTGTGTGCGTGTGTGTGTGTGTGTGTGTGTGTGTGTGTGTGCTGTGTGTGTGTGTGCGTGTGTGTGCGTGTGTGTGTGTGTGTGTGTGTGTGACTATACCACCTGTTTTTAGTACATACGTGACAGACGAGTGCATGAATGTGGATGTAGGGATGTTGGTGAAGTCATATCTAATACTATTAGATGTGAACTTGCGAGCAAACAGTTGCTTATTCACACATGCAGCAGTTACAGAGCAACGTCATCATTCATTTGTAGTCGTGTTTCTGTCTACCTGATGAATGTAAGTCCATTACTCACTCTGTTTGCAGTCTCTACCAACTTTGTCTTTTTAGCTGCTCTGTGCTTCACAACCTTCAGCTAGCTGCTTTGTCTGTGTCCTGGTTGGTGCAGAGCAGGTAATAGAGTGGGCTTTTAGAGGGTTGTTTTCCCGCTCAATCTAAGCTGAAAGTTGATATGAAGCTCCATAAAGGAGAGGGGAGCTGCAGATTCTGGTGGTAATTCAATGAAGGTCCATCACGGCGATTGACAGCTGTCACATAGTCACTGTGTCATTTGATAGATTGCAATTAAAATATGGACAAAAGCTGCTTTGAAGCTACAAGGAGAATATTATATTTCGTGTTGAGTTTGGTCGTCATGGTAGTGTTTCCTTCAGAAAACCTCTCATTTTACTGCGACAGGGTCCGCCAGTTTTCACCGCGCAGTCCTGGTTCTGGTTCTCCAACCATGATCCAACCCAGTGGGCACCGCATCAAGAATAACTATAGAAATAGACAACCTTCTCGCTGATGGTGTTGTGTAATTACTTAGAGGCATCAGTATTAAATTGAGACTGTTTCATATTAAATACTTAAAAGTTTCTTTAGTAACTTTAAGAAAAAGTAGGTATGGAAAAAGTTTAAATACTAAAAGGATTCCTTATTAAGCAGAATTGTTTCATTCAGTGTGACATCGTCTTTATAAAAGGTTGTAAAATAAAATGGAAACTGAAAAGGACAAAGCAGATAAATTGAACTACACACACACACACACACACACACACACACACAGGTGTGTGTGTGTGTGTGTGAGTGTGTGTGGGTGAGAGTTTCCACCAGCCGAGTGAGGACATGTGATTAGAGAAACACACAGCTGAGCCCCGCTGTCCAGAGCCGGAGACCACAACTGACTCGAACAGACAGATCACTGTTTTTGGGTTTTTTTTAACAGGAGAAAGCACATATTTTGTGTGTGTGTGTGTGTGTGTGTGTCTTTGACATTCCCGCAGTAGCCTGCCTTTGATACAACATCCACTAGCCCGACTAAATATCCCCTGATCTGTGGCCATGGCATTTACTTCCCCCTCATCCGTCCCTTCATCCCTGCTGCCAAACAACGCTCATAGGGACGACTGCCCTTTCATCAAGGGAGCGCGAGTGTGCGAGTGTGTGCGTGTGTATCTTCTCGCCATAAGAATCCTAATTTGAAGGAAAAATGCACCCGCCAAAAAAAAAAAAAAAAATACATATTGCAAACGGGCTTCAAAGAGAGGATTATCTGTGAGAGCCTCGAGAGGGAGTTCATGTTGCTCTGTACACCCACGACAGGCCTGGCTGCTCTGTGTGTGTGTGTGTGTGTGTGTGTGAACGCTTGCGTGTTGTGCGCAGACGCTGAGCTGCCACATACTCCTGTGACTGCGTGACGATGAAGATCAATGCACATCAAAAGTTTGCCGGTCTTTTTGATGTGAGCAAATGTGGGATTTAAGTGTTGGGCTGCGTGTCTGTGACGCGTCGCCGGCTCTCTGGTGCGTCGGTCGTTTCTCAATGCTTTCATTGCACATCGAGACGTCTGTGATTTCACTTGCCGTCATCATTGTTTGTATCTTTGCCCCTTGGCGTCACGCTTGTAGAAAACCCCCACTGCACAGCATGCTGCCAAGTGCTGCCACAGCGACTTTGTACTTTACTCGCATGTACTCGTTTTGAAATTGAGAACAAAGGGCGAAACTTTGACTCTTTTTTTCTTTCATTGTTTCTTTTTCGTTTGTTTGATTTGGTGACCTTAATTCATCTGAATCTCAAAATTGCTCTCTAGTCTGGTAGAGCTGTTGCTGCACTGCAAATAGTACTCTTCTTGAGAAATAATTTAGGCTCGACCGTACTAATGTTAGGAGTTCCAAGATGCTCCATGAATCATTTATTGTCTCGATGCAAAATTTATTGATTTTGCTTTTTCCATCTCGACCTTGCGCTTGAACATTTCTGCCTCAGATCAGAAACGTGTAACTTCATCTGAAACCCAACGGGCAATGCGTGTTGCCGCTTGTTTCTGAGCGGTATGGAGGAATTGAATTTGAGCCAGACAACTCGGCTTCTTCCAGGGTTCAGTGGCTGCCACTGAGCTGCTGCCAGCTTCCTCATTTACCGCTGTTCATCACCGCCGGCCCCGCTAACATCACGCCCTGCGGGACGATAAATGGCTGGATGCCAAAAGAAATCCGGCACATGAATCACCTTGTTGATGACAGAACAACACAGATTGCACACGGCAACATGTGGAGCCGCGTGCCCTCTCCGACAGGTGTAAATTGCGTCTGCAGTTGCCGCCGAGCGAGGTTTGTGCCGCTCGCCGACGACACTCATCTTAGCCTGGTTAGGGCTGCCACCGCTGCTTTCTGAGGCGCTAAGAGCCGTGTTGGCTGTGTCACTGTGCTCTTAGTAAAGTGCTGCTGATCACACCGGCTAAACATGACAGGCCAATTCCTCAGGGAGGAAAGGAGAGAGAGAGGGAGAGAGAGAGAGTCAGGGAAGGGAAAGATGAAGAGAGGCAGAGGAATATAGTAAGCTAGGTAGAGAGAGGGAAAGGAGAAACTAGTGTGATCGGCACAAATGGAGAAAAATGAGGTACACAGACCGCAGTAAGTACCACACATTCAGAGGTATAAGCACACCCGCCGAAGCAATGACGTGCAAATAATGGCATCTGTGTTTTCTGTGAGCAGAAAGCGAAAACACACACACACACACACACACACACACACACACACAGCTCTTAGTTCACACGCTGTACGATACAGCCAGGCATTATCAAGCATTGTACAAACTTTAAGTAGTCGCACAGCAAATAACCGCATCTGCGCTTCTGGATGTTTGAACGCTGCTCAGTCAGAACCGCCTGAAATCACTGCACACACACACACACACACACACACACACACACACACACACACACACGCACACACACACACACACTCGGCCCACCTTGCCAGCCAGGCTTGCAGACGGGCTTGACGTCGATGCGGACCGGGACGCTGTGCAGGGCTCTCTTCTGGCCGCAGTCCCAGGCCGTCACCTGGATCTCGTACTGCTGCTGGCGGTCGTAGCTCAGCTTCTCCGTGTTCCGGATGTTTCCTTGGGTGGAGAAAAGAGGTTCAAGGTCAAAGATTCAACCCAAGTCGCTTTTTTGCTTCATGATGAGTAAATCCAGTTCCCCCATCGCGTCTTATAATGAACATTTTTACGCCGACACAGTGGGCGGCCACAAATTGCTATGTTTGAAGTTTTGACATTTGAACAAAGCAAAACATGACCTACAATTATGCCAATTCATAAAATGTCCTCTGAACAAAGCACGTACGCAAAAAGCACTTGTGAACTCATTAAGTTCACACAACAATGGAAGCGCACATTGTTAATGGTAACCCATCAACTGACAGGCAACGTCAAGTCTATTTGTGTCAACATGTCGCCGTGTTATTAGTCAGCTGCTTACAGTAAACCGTCTCCTCACAAACGTGATGCTGCGGAACGTCAAAAGGGCCGGTCAGCTATATACTTGCCAAAGAAACATCACTTTGTCACTGTCAGCCGCGGTTCTTCAGTCATGTTTGGCGTCGTGCCTCTGGAGAGCTCGGACGTCGGACGTTGTACATCCCTCTTAATAACTGCGAGCCCTATTTTTTAGGCCTCTGCTCAAAAATTGCATACCCATACTCAAGAGAGTCCAGAACTCTAACTACAAGGTCTGTTTTAATCATTTTGATGGTGTAATACAGGTAACACTTGTGAGATGTGTTCAATTGTGCAAATATTGTGTATATGTTACTGGTTAATAACTGATACACTTATGGCACAGCTCAAATTGAAAAAGTTCCAGGTTCGCCTGAAAAAAAGCACTTATATTGAACTTTTTTCTTTTTAAATAAAGCCTGCCTTGGCCTAAAACTATGCCACAGACATAGAACAACACGTTTTACATGTCAACACAGCCATGCAGCACAGCATTGAGGAAGTGCCTGCAGAAAGATCGGCTGGATTGAATCCGTGTTTCGTCTCTAAAATCATCCAAACGTAAGTTTCTTTTACCCAATTGTTTTTGTCGTGACCTGTGGCTGATGTTGGCATATATCCCCATAACTTTTGAACGGTTTGAAAGAGAGTAATTTCGAAAACTCTACGCGAAGCGGGGTCGAACCACGGCCCTCTGGATGTGCTCATCCGCCAAAATCGCTCCGTGCTTTCTCATCAGAGACCAAAACAAAGAGTATAGTTCTGCAGTTTTTTGGTAAAACTTGTAGTATTCTTCTAGATATGATCTTAGTTCATGTATAATTGTGTTTTGCAGTGTGTAAAATGGCTCCCGTGGTTGTTTCGCCCAGAATCTCTTTGTTACACAGGTATTTTTATTTATTTATTTATTTTTTATTCGTTTTGCAACAGTGAATTACACACGGGGTACACATGTCTGTCCTCCCTCGGATGCAAGAGGTTTTAAACTGGGAAATTCAAACATCTGGGTCGTCTGGAACACAGAACTATTCTGTGCAGTTTTGGTTTCTGTACTTCAGTATCTCGTTCCAGCGAGAGAGAAAAAACCCAACACCTGAAATTAATTTAGGCAATTAAGGTTAATATGATTCGTCTCGTTAAGGGGGACGGGATGATTCCATCGTTGGGGCAATAGGCCTTCTCCACAGAAGACATGTCGGCATGTCGCAGTTGGAAAAGCACAGGTGCACATATCGTCATGAATAGTTTTAGGGTTTATCGTCCTGAGGCTTAAAGTAGCTCCTAACCGGCCAAATTGGGATAAAACTCCCAAAAAACAAGGAGCATGTGAGTCCTAAAGTTAAATCTCAACAGATTTTCGCCTAAGAGAAATTCATTGTTGCATAAAAACTCTGTGGAGGTTTCCTAACTGTTCCTCTGGAGCCACGTTCTAAACAGGCCAACATTAGAGGGGTCTCTGGGCTAACAGATGCTTTTGAACGTGATAAGCTCTTATTACTCATACCCTCGATCCTATTTCATACTAATTATGAAAAATGAGATCGACGTTATTGCCAATTTGCATTGAAAGACGCTAATGTGATTCCAGATAGCAGAAGAGTGAGGGACTGAGCGGTTAACTTACTCTGGCGGTGAGGGTTTAATCAGCACAGCAAATACAAACAATCCAATAAAACCCACGATCATTTGTGCAACTCTTTTCTGATTAGCCGCTGGAAAAAAGCCAGTGAACTTTGAATATTCTTTGTTTGCACCAGCTGTAACTAATTTGAAAGGAATTAAGCTAAAGACGTTCATGCTCGTGAATGCCTTTTGATTGAACCTGCACCGCAATAGAAGTGAACTTTTATTTGCCTTTTATCGATCGATTTTAACCTTTTTCTGTCATTTATTCTTTATTATTCCTCGAGCCTGTGTTAAGAATTTCATTAAGCTGAGTTGAAAGTCTCCCTCCTTCACTCTGGCATAAGGCCGTGGAACCGGTGAAGTGGTTCTGGAAGTTACTATGAAAATGTGTCTATTATTCTGTAATAAACACCACAAAAACCCAAATCTGTGACTGAAAAATAGCCCAGAGTTTCTCGGTCACCAGCGAATTTGGAGACTTTATGGAGTCATAAAACGGCTGCGTGAGCTTTTACAGCTAAACGAGCTTCATTTCATTGTGGTAATAAGCAATGTGCAACATGTGCTTTCATATTCATTGCTGCTCTCAACTTTTAAATGCATTCCTAACGGAGCAGCACTTCAGTCTGACGACGTCTCCTCTGTTTACTGACACAAGACTTCAGAGTTTAGTCTGGGTAACTATAAAAGAAGTTCAGTAAAAACTTTAAACTGCCTTGAGGAGAATAAGAGCAGTCCCACTCAAGTGTCTTCTGCACAGCCTTGTGTTTCTGTCTGGCTTATTTGACTTGAATCTTTATGTACCGCTGCTTACCCGCCTAAACACTGTGTGTTTGTTTGTGTGTGTGTGTGTGTTTGCTTAAAGGAGTAATGGGTATTTAACTTCAATTTTAAAGCATCATTATATATCATTGTCAAATTAACTGTGATGCCTTAATTGAATCACTGTAACAAATGAGATCATGTTGGGATGACAGGTAGCCTCTAATCTTGAGTGGTTTGATTAGCGCTAATGTTTCTCAAAATGAAGACCACGTTTCCATTAAACCCCCGTCGCTTCCTGACGCAATGAAGGTATAAGTCCCGGCCCTCCCCTCACCTACCCGGTGTTACCTTTGTGAAGGAAACAAATACATATATTAAAACTACCCCCATAACCGAAGTACATATTCATCTTTTGTTTATCGTATTATGACTTTAGACGGGGCTTTTCCAATGACCCTGATTACATCATTGGTTACCTCACACCTCACGTCACGTGATGCCGTTGGGCCCAGAAATAGACTTAGATTTGGGGGAAAAAAGTGTGGAAAGTTGTGGAAAGCCTCCTGCGGCTCCGGAGGGAGCTGGGGGGAAATCTGAGGCATTGACTCAAGTGATGTCACTTGAGTAAGCGGCATGTTGTTCGTGAAAAAGGGACGGACGGACGGCATAATGGCGCGGAGGCATAACAAATGATGTGGCAAGGATTTTGTGATGTCAGAAAATGCCGCACAGAGCACCGCAAAACAGAAACAACTAATCCACTCGTCGCTAACTCGGCCCATTTACCAAACCAGCGTCTTTTCTCATGCCAAGCAGAGTGCATGAAGGGAACTCTTGTGTCTCCGTTCATATTTAATGCTGAACACGCAGCCGGGCCTGGGCGGGGAGGGGAGGGGAGGGGCCACCCTGACGGACAACACTTGCGGGAAAGCAGAGAGCTTTGGGACGAGACACCGTCGGCTCTTATTGGCTGCGAGTTGAATCGCAGCTGGAATGAGTTACTGCGACTCGTATTGCAGACGGGATTCGTCTTGAGGTTTCTGTATTGTGGGGAGAGAGGTGCCGAGGGAGCTGAATGCTGATGATGTGATATATTTGAATACGGGAGTGCGAGTGGGAGGATTAGATGCAATTCATACGAGGACGGCTTTGTTCGGCTCCCCGTCCTCTCCCGTCCTCTGTCTCCCTCTCAGCTCGTTTAGCATTCCCTCCCTCCTCGTTCTGCCCTTTCCAACCTTCCCGTTCCATTTCAATGCGCATCATTGTCTCACTTTTCTTTGCCGCCTCATCCGATCTCACTGTTTGCTGCCTCATCTGTCGTGCTGCTCGCCTCCTTTTCTTTCCGCAAGCATGCGGATGCACAATCGCACACTCGCACCTTCCTGCATGACGGAGGGTCGCATTCCTTCAATTCACCACGTCAACTTATCCGTGTCAGCAGGCTGCGCGTGCCGTGACTGCTGGCAAGGGTGGCCAGCGAGGAAATGGCCACTTTACCCTCCATCTCGCCCTCTCTTTGTGCCTCTCTATCACAACATACACACAAGCAGAACACCCATAGCATCCGTCACTGTGAGATCCATTCATCAGCCCTTTATAATTACTATCCAACACAACCACAGAGCATTCATGCTGCTTAGTCCTTCTCGTCTTTGTTTAAAGGACAAGTCTGGGATTATTCTGTGCCGTTCTTATTGTCACCAAACATCCAAACTTTTAGTCCATCTCGTTCTGTCTTCCCTGCGCTGTGTGTGCGTTGTTCCTGCTGAGGATTTTGGGCATCTAGAAATGTCTCGTTCAGCATTTGGTTGTGCTCAGCTCCACCTTCTCGTGCCACTTCTGGTAGCAAACAACCAAGATGGCGACGGCCAAATTGCAGAACTTGAGGCTCTAAACCAATGTCCCCAAATCAATGGGGGACATCATGTTTACCAGGTCCACTTCTTATATACAGTCTGTAGTATTTACAGTACCAAGACGGGCTATGGGAGATTGACCCATGTGACCCAGTGCACCGTTGTGGCTCATTGGTGTTATTCATTGTTTTGGGGCAGATACAACAGAGGTTTTTAGTTATTCAGGCTTTTGGCTCTCCAGTTTTCTATTTGCTTCTCTCGCTGCTCCTCTCTTAACACTCGCTCTCACCCTCACAGCCGACTCCTCCTCTCCTCCCTCCATTCACTCCCTCTCTCTCTCTCTCTCTCTCTCTCTCTCAGGTGCTCTCGAGTTCAAGAGCCCTCAAAGCCTCTTCCTCAGCGGTCAATGGCTGAGTGAGACCCCTTCAAATGGGGAGAGAGAAGAAAGCCTCCCCCCCCCCCCCCTCTGTATCACTCACTGTGCAGTTTGGCCCTAACCTCAGCCACTCAACCTTCGTACTGCAACACCTCGGCAGTGGGCGACGCTCGGCGGTCGGCAGCAGAAAAAGACAACTTAACAGCAACGTCTCTTCCATCGTGTCCTGAATAAAGACAAATGGCGTGTTTGCAGATTGTTTAATGAATCACTAAAGCCAGTTGTATTTAAACAGTCTGTCTAATAGTGGGAAGAATCAAGTGTGCACTCGAAGGACACATTTTATCCTTGACTTTGTGTGAGCTTCTCAACAACAGTGTTCAAACAAAAAAGACAAAACTCTAGTGTGTCCTCCATCAAACTGGGAAGCGCCACATGTTTGAGTGGAGGACGTGTTATTGGAGAGAATACCCGATCTCTCACAAACCCATTATGTCTGTATTTGTGTGTGTGTGAGCAATAACTACCTTTAATTGCAATGTTCATGAACCAAGTTAGAAAGTACAAGTGGTCAAAGAAAGTCAAGTGAATGTGTGAGGGTATTTGAGAGTGTCTGATTTCTTCTGTGTGTGTTTGTTATGTTTGGGGGTTTATTTTGTGCTCAGACTTTTTTCATCTGATTTGTGGTGACCGATGGCTCTCCGGGCAAAGCTTGACTTTGTCCTTGGAAAGAGCAAATAACACATTTTATCCTGGGGAGGGACATCTGTCACTACCAGAGTGTATGCAGATATACACGTGTGTGTGTGTGTGTGTGTGTGTGTGTGTGTGTGTGTGTGTGTGTGTGTGTGTGTGTGTGTGTGTGTGTGTAGGATGAGCGTATCTCTTGTGGCTCTAAAGTGCATTCCAGTGCAGATCACGAGAGCCACTGTGTTTTCACAGAAACGTAATTTTGCATTTTCTTTAAATATGATTGGAAGCAAAAAATTGCTTCATGGGAATGTGTTCTTTGGCATCAGGGAAATTACTGACATAAGTGAAGCAGAAATGCTGTGGATGTGGTTGGTGGAAGGAAAATGGGTTCGCCTCACCTCAACATCTTTAAATTCACTGAATATCACACCCTGTTGACAATTTAGCTGCGTGAACAAGATTATTTTTTGCAAGTATACCGACATATCTGAGGGCTTTGGCAACGGGCAGCCCTGTTACTATACAACCCGGCATCCTGTATTCTACTCACCGTTGCGATCTATAGCAAAGGGCGTGCTGGCGGTGGTGATCTGGTAGTTGCAGATCTGGCTGTACTGTGGGGAGCAGTCCTGGTCAGTGGCCTCCACCTGCAGGATGCTGTCGTAAATCTTACCCTCCGTCACTGCGGCTCGGTACTCGGGCTCCCGAAACACCGGGGCGAACTCGTTCACATCGTTGACCTGGATGTGCACCACGGCCCTGCAGACGACAGGGGGCAACGGAGGAGAGGAAAGTGCAGATTAGTGCACAGAAGTCCATCATCTGCATAGAGCAGAGTCAGTTTTAAGACAGCTGATCCTGTTGCCTTGGTGCTTACGGGACAAAAGGGAGGACTGTAGTCATTTAGACAGGATGAGCAACTTCGTTATACTATCGGCTTCGAACCAAACAGACCTATTTTCCACAGAGATAAACCAAACAATCGTTCTGGACCCACCAACATCATTAATTCACAAATATAATAGTTATTCTTTAGGAAAAGCTGTATATTTTATTCGGTACCTTTCGTAAAGCTCTGAGGATGTTTTTCTTCCTTTTTTCTTCATTATTCATTTCCATAAAAGTGTTATTGATGTAACTCATAAGGGCGCTCCCCACCAACTGTTCAGTGAGTGGGAGTGGTGCTGAATGTGTTCTGCAGGTCTGGAGAAAGCTTTCCTGCAGCATCTCAGATGATTGTTCACTTTGAATGGTGGCACGCAGAGTTCACTCCTGGAGATCAATCAGTGAGGTAACCAGCTTTGTGTAATGCACTGCATGTACCTGACCTGACCCAATGGATTGCTTTGATTGTGTTGCTATATGGCAAAGTAATCCCCTGGATCTCTTCATGTACTATACGCACAATTCCCCAAGTGCACTAAACTGCACTAATGAATCATTCCATAAGTGATCTATCAGCAGTAATGCATGTTAAGTCACACATGGGGAATAAAACCCCACCATTCATCACTTCAGCAAGCCTTCATCAATACTCTCCGGCGGCCAGACGGCAACAGATTGCATAATCAATCCTTCGATTCATTGACTGACAACCGGTGATGGATGACGATGGGACAGACTAATACACGTTTAAGCAACGAATGGCAGAAAATACAAAGTAGTGCTGTGCTTTGAGAGACAAAGGGGAAGAACTGAGAATGAGCTTTAGTAACGAGGGTGACATGATCCTATTAGAATGAACTGTAAATATCTCTCCATGTGGTCGTCCGGCGGTGGAGAACGGACAACAAAGAGAACGACAGTTGGGAGGCCGAGCCCACGCAGAAAGGATTTCCACGCTGCCTTATCGCTTGCTGTCATAAGTGCACAACACATTGGCGACTAATTGTTTTTTTTAGCTCCTCAACACAAACGGATCCGCACTTAAATAGTCTGATAGAAAATAAGAAACACATAAACAACTGGAGTAAAAATGCGAGACGGGCAAACATGCGGTACAGGCAGCGGCGTGTAAGTAGGTTCACTTGAAGTCCCAGTGAAACGCACGTTCGAGCGTTTTTACCGTCTGTATGGGACGTATTTCACAGTGGAACTAAACATTTCAGCGGTGAAATGTTACAAGAGGGATCTAAATAAAATGAGTTGCATTTGATTAAACAGTTTAAAAGTAAAAATCATGTATTTATTGTCTACATTATCCAATGTAATTAGTTGTTAAAGTATATAACATCTGTATGGAGCCTCATACCTGACAAAAAGTAGTAAAAAAGAACTCCATGCTTCAATATTTAAAAAATAAACATAATGCCTACTGCCCAACACAATTTCTGTAAAATCACCTTCATAGAAATAGATCACGTTAAATACCCAAACTGTCTTCATAGGATCATTATTCATAGTAAGACGCTGCTAGAGAAGATATATTTCCGGGGCCTTTAAATGATCTGAATACTTCCCCACCGCACTAGATACAGGTGGAGAATACCCAAATGAACACCTACAAGACATGATTAATGGCCGGGCTTTAGGATTTGTGGGATGTTAACAGCGATGCTAACAGCAGTGAAGATGGCGATAAGAAGCAGCGACAGATGATGGCAGCACCAGTTGGTGCAGTAAATCCCTCAGCCAGCCTTGTTTTGTCATATTAATGTGGCTCTCTCATAAACATTACCCCCCTGCTCCGACACACTCCCCAGCAGTGAGGGAGCAAACATATGTTCCACTCCTCTGGGGCTTGTACGGAGGGACCGCTGTGTGTGTGTGTGTGTGTGTGTGTGATTATGTATTCATGCGCACAAGTGCATGATACATAACTAAATGCAATAATTGTGAAAACTTCTCATTCAGAGTGTGCATGTGAGTGTGTGTTTTCTCTGCTGATGGCTCACATCTGGCTGAAACAGACGCCTGGCTCTCCAGGGCGATGGCTTTTCCGTGTGTGTGTGTGTGTGTGTGTGTGTGTGTGTGTGTGTGTTCATGTTACTGGAACCTTGACAGACTGAGCCCATTCCCAGCCGTTCCTCCCTGACACAGACCTCAGGTCATAAGCAAAGTCCACAGTGAGTCAGAGTGACACAAAAAGAGAGCAAGGGGGGGGGGGGGGTAAGTAACCCCATGTGTGTGAGAATGATCACTCGACAAAGTGGATAAAAAAAACTGGAAATCAAATCTACTGCCCTGTTTTAGCTCGGCACTGTCGCACTCTGGTCAAAAAAACGAAAAAACTCTTAATTTCATAATTTTGTCATGAACAAAACGATGCTGAAGTGCTGACACATGCTTCATAAGAAGTCGCTTGGATTACAGCAACTTTCTAGATTACAGTTACTTTCGATTTTGACGAATACAAGAACAAACATGAGATGTGCTCTGGTCTTATGGCACTGGCTGCATCTCTTACCCCTGATTCTAACTTTGTCCATGAAGCCTCACATGACCTACATTAGCACGTTCCTACAGCGCCACGACAAATAGTTTCCAATCAGTTTGTGTTGGCTGGAAATAAAACAAAATGACTTTCATCTAATAAAAAGGAATGAGACGATGTTTGCAGTCATCTTCAAGGATATAAATATCTCTTTGGAAAATGAGGCAGTGGAGACGTATGTCGGTGCCAGGTGTGATTCCAACCCAGCTACATCATCACGCAGACCCAAGCAGATAGCAGCTGCACGTCAAAGCCAGGCGATGCGCGTTAACGCCAGGTTAGTATTGTTCCCGGCTTATTGCATATTCATCCACAGCCATTATTTATCAACACGCAGCTACACACAGCCAGTCAAGCAGAGTCATTATCGAATACCTCCTTTGCATGCACACACACACACGCACACACCCAACACAAAGGCAAAAGACTCAATTAATCTTTGTCAAGAATTAGACAACAGGTTGGATCATCAATTTCCATGTGTAAGACTAGAATGGAAATAAACAAGTCTAACTATACCAGTGGGACCAAACGGGATGGCAACCTCATCAATATGCAAAGAAATCCACAAGCACCCCGAGGCCCTCGCACAGAACTGCACCAGGTCCCGTGTGATCGCAGCACGAGGCGATTGTAATGCATTGTAATCCAGCTCAATGCGTAGCTCCACTTGGACTATCATGCCCCAGAAGAGAGGAATATGGAGGAAGCGATCATCTCGGCCAGAAAATGAAGATTTTACATTGAAGGGAATTTGGGCATGTCCATTCGCTCGACTCTGCTTACAAATGTCTAAGACGTGCGGCGGCACCTGATCGTGTTTTGAATCCGGGATGCGAACGGTTGTGTCGGCTTTCTCTCGTCTGGTAAGTGAAGCAGACAAGCACAGATGGTGCAGTTCCTGGCGCTGCATATTCATAATTGAAACGCAGAGACGATACTCTCCTAATACATGATGTTAGTTGAAGATAAACAACATATTCTTACACTAGATGTGGTGTTTTTCTCTCCCTTTCTTTCTTGCCAGGTATAATAATCACGTCGACTAACGGGTTTTGACAGAATGACGTTTCACTTATGTTAGCATCAAGTGTGACAAGCGTGAAGTAGAGATTCTTGGTAGAATAATGCGCCACGCTACCTGTGTGGAGAACCCCGGTCCTCTCACGGCAGACATTTATCTTGACAGTTTATGCTAACGAGGCACAGCTTTTGGCCCACTTCTTCACTCGTGAAGTGACTTTTATTTTAATGTCAAGCGTGTTTTTAGGTGTTGGTCTATGCGTCCGGGTGTGTTTGCGTGCATTTTTTTGTGCGCGAGCTGGTTACGAGATGTCAAAATCTATCCCCGGCCACGGTATTTGTCTTATTTATATGTAAATGCAGGTATATATCAGCATGAATATTTGACTCAGCATTTGGGTGGATGTGTGTGTGTGTGTGTGCGTGGCTGTCCTTCAGCTCGCTGTTCCGTGAGATAATTAGCCTCTCCTAACTGCAGCGAGGTTGGGACATACAGGCCTCTAAGACTCACTAATGATGACTTTAACAACTACCGCGTTGCCAAGCGACGAGTGTGCGGCTACGCTGACGCGACAAAAACATCAGTGTGTCTCAATTACATCTACATTTTCTCTCTCTCTCACACACACACACACACACGTTTGTACACACACAACCTTGGGGTTACCCAGCACTGCCCCCCCCGGGCTGAGGTTAAACACACGAGTCGTTATTAGGTGCGAGACCTGGGGGGGGATCGTGGATATGACAGGCTTTGCGAGGCTTTGCGAAGCCGCGAGACGTCCCTTATGCCTAATTACTCCAATAGCAGTAGTAGAAACTCGCACAGGGCGAGGTGTGTGGGGAAAGGCGAGGCACCAACAGTACAGAGACACTTCTAGTCTTCAGATGCTAACTAGTCAGAGATTACATGCTTGTTTTTTGGACTGTACCCACCCCAAAGGCCTTCAAAGGCTCAGTGCTCAAGTGGTTCATGCACCTCTTGCCCTTTTTATTGACTTGTTCCCCCCTCTGCCTCTCAGACACCACTGTTCATCTCCTTACTGAATAGAATAGAATAGAAATCCATCCAATAGTTTTTGGGATGTTTCAGTATTGACCAATGTTTTGGTTTTACCGACAATGCGATTCCTGCAGACCTCTTGTGGTTCCATCTCTTCCTCCCTTTAAGGAGCAGTGACGAGGTTCAATTATTTGCTTTTTAGGCAAATCATAACATTCTACACGTCTGCTGCATCAGATCGTATCTCCCAAACAGCCATCAGAGTTTCTCTTTGTTGATAAAGTTCTAGTTCAGTTCGGGATTCGTTTTCTGCACACCCGAAGACTCTTCTCAGAAAAAACAGCGGTAGTTGACACCAATTAAATTCTCTTTTTAATGTTTAGTCTGAATCACGTCAATGGACGGACATTCATCACGCGGGCTTTTAACGACCACGGCTGAGTAGAGTTCACAGTTCAGTACAAATTGTTCATCTGGCAGAGGTCAGCACGACTGTCGCAGATTAATTTGTGTTTCATTTAAAGCTGACCGGAGCAGAAACAGTCCCAAGGAGTTTGAGGTGAATTCATTTGAGCTTTGCACTTTGCTGACAAGTGACTAAAGCTTCCGCGGGCAGCCAAGTAGAACATCTCAGAGGGCAGAGTGAAGCGATGCGACGCAGAGCCGGCAAACGCGTACGCCGCTACATCGGCGCTGTGACTCAGAAAGGCGGTCATCAACACCGATGTTTACGAAGCGGTACGCCGCTAGCGGCTTCTCGCAGAGTCACCGCGAGTGGAGGAACACGCCACACTCTCGCCCGGCTTCGCCGCATGACACATGTGCTCAGCGTTTGACGAGGCGGTTTTTGGAAAAGGAAACAACATTTAATTTGTGTGCAAAAAGAAGAAAAAAAAAAGTATTTCTGTCACACTGAGAGACAGATTTGTACAGCCGGGGCAGAGAGCGCATCCATTTGTGAGTGCTGAGGCAGTCTGATGAAATATTCAAAACACTGGAGTCTGTAGCAGAGACAGAGGGACTGACGGATAGAAGGACAGAGTCAGACAGCCAGCCAGCAAACAAAAAAACAAAACAGAAATATATACAAAGGAGTGAGAAGTAGGGCAGCAGCCAGGGTGAAGTTTAAACTCGTGTCACTCCGGATCCTCTGCCCTGTCCTCTTTGGCTGCTAATTCTCTCGACTGCCTTCCCTCGCCGCCGTTGGCGTGTCATGTGTAATTTGAGCACAGCCTCAGACCCTGTTCGCTTCCGTCTAAACTGGAGAGCGAGAGGCCAGCCTCGTCATTAGAGAGCTGTCAGCCAAAAGGACAAGGCCATTCAAAAGTGTCCCCCGGATTCACTTCCACCTGCGGCATCGGCCTGTCTGCAGCCACCAAACTGGGTCTGCGTCGCAGCGCGCAGTGGTGTTACGCTAATAGAAAGTAATAGTGTGACATGACAGACGGCCCGGGTGCTTAAAGAGGGATATGAAACAGGACCAACAGAATGGAAATAGTTGCACAAATCCACCCACACACCCTCAAGTCTCACACGGCCGACAACATATAGTCGACACAAGTTACGCTCTAGAAAGGCCCTGCTGCTATAATACAGTATATAGCATGCATACAGTGTGTGTGTGTGTGTGTGTGTGTGTGTGAACATCTATAAGCTAGACAAGATGATAGATCTATGTGCTTGGCTCCGTTGTTGGCTGAGGTGAGGAGGTTGCGACGCAGACACAGAGGTGGGGATGTGCAGCCGGACACAGGTAGTTGTCCAAAAGAGCAATTTGAGAGAAAGGCGCTGCTTTCAGGAGAGCCAACAAGTGTGACAAATTGTTTTTATCAGTTGACCTCTTTAAAGTGGTCTACTGGTGCTCGTGGAGGCGGAGGTGGGTGTGCTGGTGGTATTGCGCTGCAGCTGAGTGGACGGCAAGCACTCTGAGGGAAAGTAAAAACCGGAGAAGCATCTTTAAAAGAATGTGCTGTCACACATTAGGCTGGTTGTACTACGACGGAAAACAAATAACTTTCTTTCTTGTTGCCTTTAAATGTAGCACTCGAAGCGGTTCAGCATACAGTGTTTGCTGAAGTTTCTTTGTGTGGGTTGTACTCACATGCCCTCATTGCAAGTCCCTCGGGATAAAAGAGCCAGCTAAATTAATGTAATGCAATGTACACTTGAATTTAATTTAGTTTTCTTTCGAAATAAAGTTACAGAGTCCCCACAGTCCAGTTTATTAAAGTCTAGACCAGGGGTCGGCAACCTTTACTATCCAAAGAGCCATTTTGCTCTATTTTCCACCAAATAAAATTAGTCTGGCTTATATCACAGCTTATAAAGTTGTATATATAGTTATATTATATATACAAAAACTATAGTTTGTTGTATTTATGAAAATATAGAACAAGAATAAAGATAATTCCTGACATTTTATTGCAATTTTACCTGTTATAACAATATCAAACTCTTATGAAGAGGAGAGTTTGCTGCAGCAGCTGATAATTCGCTCTTTGTCGCTCATCTCCAGCGTGACACTTTTCAGCACATGCTGTGTGTTTGTTGTGGAAGCATACAGGTAAACCAGCATCGTTGGCAGTGAAAGCAAATTAAGACGTCCACGCAGAGTTAAACTCTCTATTTTCCTCTCTGACTTTTATTTTTTTGGATTTCTCCATTGATAGTGTACAGAGGGCTAGGGTCTGAAAATCATGATTAGCCACCTGCAGAGAAAAGCGCTTGACAGGGGTAGAGGATTTAACTGCCTGTGGGAATGATTAACATATAACATTCTGTTCATTCTTGCTCATAAATTATATTCTCTCTGAACACGTTTCTCTTTTTGGAGAATTCATGTGAGATAACTTCTTCGATCAGCGCAATGTTCCTGCTCTTCTTTCTATTTCCTCGTCTCAGCCACGTGTGTCACGGTGTGTGTAAACCTCGCTCGAGTCGGGAAACTTGTCAGAATACTCACATTTGATTGGCTGAGCTGCATCACGTGATGTGATTTCCAATGCATTGGTCAGTGTGTTTCCTGCACCGCCGAACAAGTGCCGTAACGGCTGAATAAGACGCGCCGGTTAAAGTTTAAACTCGGTGCCCAATATGTATAATTCCGAATTATCTATCGGTTTTTAGTTCCTGGGTCCGGATCCGGTGCGCCAGTTGGGGACCTCAGGGAGCTGCAACAGAGAGGCTAAAGAGCCGCAGGTTGCCGACCCCTGGTCTAGACCGTCATTAATCAGTATTACATTTGAAAAGAACAGGATGTCCAGTGCCTTGAATGCAGTCTTTTCTTTACTTGTATCTAACTTCATTGTGTTGTTGCACAACCTTGCCAAAGTGACTCAATCAGTCAGTGAGAGTCTTTTCATCCATGGGATGAACAAGTGGGGGTGCAGGCAGTATTAATATTCAAAGAAATGATTGAAGGCCATACCAGCTCAGCTGTTAGTCGAGGTTTTGCAGCTGAAGTGGTTTAACTGAAGGCAGCGGGGATAACATAAGCAAAGTTGGGGTTCGGGTTGCTGGTTATTTAGCTCTATTGGGTGCCGTTCGTCGAAACATGTTCTGCATTTTCCCAAAATCGATGCACTCGTCAATGGCACGTTTCATGAACCGACCAATCACGGCCGGTCCGTCCCTGAGAGAAAGAAGCTCCACCTGATCGTCTACTGTGTTAGGAAAGTGGACGACCTCCCGGTAGTTCCAGATAGTTTTTCTTTGGACCATCTATAGAAGTTGAATCTCTGACGCATGTTGTTGGTGCTTGGCAGCTTGTTGGGGCTCTGATCCAAACACCCACTTCCACTCTTTGTATCCTCAGCAGTCGTGATTCCTATTTGGCTCGTAACAGTTTAAACTCGTGCGTTCTAAAACCACCGCTGTTTGCTAGCGGAGCTGACAATGTGATTGAACTTCAGCCATTTTCTAAATGAATGATAAATTAAACAATAAGTACTTGTCGCTTTGCATAATTTAGCCCAAGTGTTTTTATATGAATAATGAAAGATTCTTGTTTATTTGATTCCCTGTTTGCTTGTCCTTGGTGCTCTTTCCTTTTCAGTGACTTTGCACAAGCACGCCACGTCCACGCTGAAATTCATTCTCAAGCATAAAGTCAAACCTAGACATCACACTCTTTGCCTGGAAATGGTCACGGTACGTATCTGCATGTATACTTGTGTATTCTGTCAGACGTCAGCCCCCCCCCCATGTTGCTGTCTTACTCACTTGTGGGACTTTTTGACCTCCGTGCCCCCGGAGCTTGAACCGCAGTCGTGCGCCTGGATGATGAAGGTGTATTCCTTCTGCAGCTCGCAGTCCACCAGGCCGCGGGCCCTCAGCTGGCCCTCACCAGACGTACCGTTCAGCACCACTGCCTCGAACGGAGCCTCCAGCCCGTGGATGTTGAACGCACAGATTTCCCCTAGAGACCAGGCAGGAGGGAGGGAGGTACAGGAGATAGGAAGAGGAGGAGGAGGAGGAAGAGGAGTGAGCTCAGTGTTAATCGCAGTCAGTCAGGTGGAATACAGTTCAGTCTTAAAGAGGGACTCTTGTTGGCATATGATGTTAATACATGTGATCTTTCCCAGATGTGTACCCACACAGTGACTCTCTTAAAGGGCAATAAATTAGCTTCTAGCGACCACTTGGTGCTGGATTGATTTAGGAGTTTTGGAGAAAAATGGGAAGAAAGATGGCTGGTTCCAGGTAGACCGGTTCAGACTCCTGCATTCCAAATGCATAAAGACGCAGCAAATGTGAACTTCAATAACTTCTCTCTCACCGATGTCCCCGGGCAGACCCGGAGGTTATTAAACTCGCAACTTTAAGTTGCAAAGATCTATCAACTCTGGAATAGTGCGTATAGTCAAGGGAAGCTGCAGAACATGAGTCTATTCAGGAGTTTATGAATGCTACAGGAGAGCTGGGCTGGCATCAATGCGCAGGCTCAAGCATCTTATCTTCTTCTTTGGGGTTTTACGGCAGCTGGCGTTGCATAACTGCCACCTGGATGCGAGAAGTATCTCGATCCTAATTCACATAACGTGAATGTTTTATGTTCACACAACACATATATATTTTGTACAGATAACAAGAGACAAAATGACGTCGACTTTATTAGAAAAAAATACGTTAACGTAGCAAAGGCATATATTTTAAGTCAACTAAACATAAAAAGAATAATGTGTACAACCACCCTGATTCATTTTTTTGAGTTTAGGCTTTCACTGAGTTTCCCCACCTGTTGGGTAATTTCTACCATTTAGAGTTAAGGTTGAGAAAACAAACAAACTATGATACAAACAAAAGACAGCAGCAGAAGCTGGAGGTTTAAAGATACATCATGCTCCCGGCAATGCACCGCCTCTATCTAATCGGTGAACATGTAGACATCTCTGTAGCCAGAAGACAACATACAGCACACGTTACATGAGTCTGAAATATAACTATGACGTCCCCCTTGTGGAGAGATACAAAGGAGGAAAGAAACCATTTAAATCCAGAATGAGCAGCTGACAAGAGCAAAACAAAAGAGCCAAGAGGCGGCTGACATTTTATTAGCGGGCTGTCTAAAGAAGTGGTCCATTTGTGGAGTTGGTGAGGGAAGTTGTTTCTTTCTTCTTTTGTCCTTTTTTTTTTCTTTCTTGGCGACTCAACGTCCCCAAACGCTCCCACTCGTGGGATTTCAGGAAATCACTTAACGCGACCGGCTCACAGTCTGACCCGTGACAGCTAATTGCACTGATATCACTTAAACTAACAGCGGAGACTAAATTGGATTCCCGAGCAGCTTTGTGTCCGCGTTGCTCCTGGCAAGTTCTGATAAGAGCAACTTTATTTTCTACCGCCTTCCCCTTTCTCTCCCCTTTTCATCCGGTTTCTGTCATAATCCCCACAAACCTCACCTCACCCTTCCTGTTGGGGCCGGGGCTCTGAAATGACAATTTGCCCTCGGAGGAGCTACAGGCACAATGATAAAGAAAGAGCGGCAAAAATGGGAAATAAGAGAATAGGGAGGGGGGCGGGGGTGTCGACACTGTCTGCATACGGTAAAGACTCCCCTCTCCTTAACAATGACTTATCAGGGTTAAATGGGCCCCCAACAATATGGAGAAGCGTGGCTTGCTGGGGAGAGTGAAATCATACAAATGGCATTGAACAAACGGTGTGCGGCGGCGAGTGACAGGAGATGCAACAGTCCCGACGTGCTGCCGCTCTCAATGTGCGCACCGCCGCCCGGAACAGGCAAATGGAAAATCCATCACCGGTGGAGCGAGAAATAAATCCAATATGCACAGGCGAGCGCAGGGGCCTCCCATCAGGGCGAATATGCTGATGGCGCACACGCCCCGCAGCTGAGGCCGGGTGGCCCGACGTGCTCCTCGCGATTTAATTGTAGCTGCTGGGGGAGCCGGGGGGGGGGGGGGGGGGGGACGAGTCAAGGTGACCTGCTGGAGGAGGACCTCCCTCTTTCCACCCCCCCCCCTCCCCCACACACACACTACTTTTCTCTTCTTTTCATACGTCCCCCCCTATCACTTCGCCTCAGACCTTGATAAGTGTTCAGCCACCTGCGGAGAGCACGGGGGCCCCGGCGGCAGCGGAGGAGCAGATGTTGGGGCGGCTGGCACTTGGCAGAGGCAGAGAGCTCCCAAATGCTAATTGCGGCGCTAAACTGTTAGCTGAATATATGTGTCGCCGCGTCGCATTAGGCGTTTAGGTGGTAGATTTATGGCCAGAAGGAACTCTTCTTTAAAACGAAATGATGCAAACTAATGGACGTGGATGACGCAGTGCTATTTCATTATTAGTTTATCTGCCGGTTTATCATCACTCTTTGGCTATTCGGCATACTGAATCATTTTTTAAGTCTGAAACATGATTCATCGCTGTGTGCTGTACGCACGTACCCAGTAAAACTTTGATGCCACTTGACTTTTTAGACCCCCTCCGTTCTCTCCATTGTCATTCTTTCCTCGACCTTGTTCTCTGCCGCCGTGGTTAATAACTCTCCCCATGGGCGCCGTTTGCATTTAATCAAGTGTAAACATCAATGTCTGTCTATTACTCAGCGGGGGATGTGTGCTCAGGACTTGCGCTGTCGTCCTGTTGGTGTCAGAAGTCGCGCCGGCGCTCAACACCTCGAGGGGATCTGGCACCCGTCCACACGAGACTATCTTTGAGGACACAGAGCTCATTATCAGTAAAGGCAGAGATGCTTTACTGGCAACGGTGGCCTGTGTTTTGCAGAGCTGGAGGACGGTGAGAGAGCATCAAGGGGGAAGGGAAAGGGGGGCACCGCGCCTCGGGGGCCCCAAGTTACAATCAAAGCTGACGGAGCATCGTCGATGAGCTGCCTGCATCCTAATAAACACACGAGCTCCTTTTTGCTGAAAAAAAAGAGGGCGGTCTCGCACATAAGTGCACGGAAAAAAGCGCGGCAGCTGTTTTGTACTGAGCGGAGGTATCAGGCGGGAAACAGACGCACCGCTCAGAGGAGGAAGAGAAAGATATGAGGGGAGATGAAAGGAGGAGCTGGGAAAGGATGGGAACACGGCCACCGCCTCAGGGCAGCTCCGATCTCCACTACTGGAGAGTGACCAAAGCACAGGCATGAATACACGCGCACGCGTTCACTCAAACTGTGCCAGTTCGGCAGCTGTAATCAGTGCTGACAAGCCTTTCATCCTCCTACTGACACATATACACACACACACACACACACGCGCACACACACACGCGCACACACACACACACGCACGCACACACACACACACACAGCAGAGACAGCAAGTAAATCAGATTACTTGATATCGCACTGTTGCTGAACACATTCTGGACCAGGCATCGGTTCGCTGGCACCGCGACGCGTTTGCGCCCACGTCAGTGCAATATTTTGGCTCGCCGTCATGAGTAAATCCACCCTGTTTGCACAGGAGCGGCCGTCTACTCAGCGGTTTACACAGTTGTCATGATTTCGGCTGCTTTTCCAATTTGGATTTGGCAGGAAATTATCTCTTGTATTAGTCACCCGCATAACCCGCTAATTCTCCCTCTCATTTTAGTCGCAGAAATACACGAGCGCACATCCACAAGCACTCTGGGAAACATGTATAAACACTGACACACACACACACACACACACACACACACACACACAGCTCTCAGCTGCTGTGCAGAGATAGACTGTCAGCCTCATAGCTCTGCAGAGGGCCGGGATTGAAAATGCTGTAATTATGCTCTTCATGAAATTAGCCAGCCGGGGAAAAAAAAAAAAAACAACACAATTGAGAAGCTGTCCATTCCGGAGATAAGGATTAACGCTAATCAAGCCCGCATGTTCTGACTGGAAACTATAAGAGTGAGAGTACAGTGTGTGTGGATGAGTGGGAGTCGGATGGGGGATTTTTAATTAAAGGCACGCTTTCTCAACAGGGGCTTAAAGGGGGAAGGTGGGTGGTGTGTGTGGGGGGGGGGGGGGGGGGTGGGCCCCCTCGTCTCCTCACTCTTAATTACATTAAAGGCCTCCTCTCACGGAGTTAATGACATTCTGCTGCCTTCTAACAACGACAACACCAACCCTCTGTGCGAGCAGGCGAGAGCGGTGTTGGAGTGAAGGGTGGAGGACTGAGGCTGTCCATCAGGGTCTCGCGTCAAGGCAGCAATAGGTGGGCTCTGCGCGCTCTGCAAACAGCTTACGAGGGCCTGGAAACAGTAAAAGTGTTGAATTCCTTGCACGTGCCCGGGCCCCTGTCAGGGTCTGGATGCCTCACAATCACTCTGGGTTTTCCCCGCTGGCCTTGGCTGGGCTCCTTTTGTTTTTATCCGTTTCCTTTCCATGGACAGTTTGACAATCTGTTCAACAAGCTAAATAGTTTTCTGTCCTTGCAGTAAAAACATGAGCAATCATGTTAAACTGTGATCAAGTGCGACAAATGTAACTCAGAACACGGACACATACTGTAAACCATCATCTGTTTCAGTAGGTATTCAAATTCAGTTTGTTCTTAACGGGGTACTCCATTGGTTCAGTGTTGCACTTAACAAAATAATTGTCATAATATGAATATAACGTATAAATATATATAAATAAAAAGCTAATTTTGTCATCTACCTTGAATGCGGACAGCAGAACTATTTTGAACTTTTTACGATTGTCTTTACTTGTATATGTATACAGAGGCATTATCATAATCTGTATAACAATGATTATTATAATCATTTCATATTGTTTTATTTTACTTATTGCAGGCCCAGTTTTGTTGGTCTGTATCTACTTGGCTCATTGTTTAAACTATTTTAAACTATTTATAATTGTTGGTAAAGCACTTTGTAGCCTTTGTTTTGATAAGTGCTGTATAAATGTTTATCATTATTATTACTATTATTAAAGACAGTGTGGAATAAAAACTAATTGTTCTGTTATCTCTGTCTAAATGAGGAATAATAAATGTAAAAAAACAAGTATTTTCCATATACAAATCAGTTTCCTTCCTCTTGATCTACCTCTATGTATTGATGTATACATAAAGTCACGGGCAGGGTGACGAGCTGACCCTGCCCGTCGTACAGAACCACACTTGACAGCGATCATAAAGCGAGTGTCCGATGCAGAGGAGCTCCCCCGGCAGCAGCTTGAAGGCCCGCGCTGCTAAATCTCCTCTCTCCAGGCATTTCGCTGGACGGCGGCGTTCCGGGTCCTGAAAACATCGATGCTATTTTGTCTTAGCAGCTCGAAAGGCCCGTTAGCTCTGCCAACTGTGTGCGAGGCCATACACCCACCTCCCCCTATGTATACGTCAATAAAGTTAATCACAAACCCCAGCGGGCGCCGCGTCAATTACCACGGCCTTAGACTCGGAGCAGAGCCAAACACGCTGCTGTGCAAGCGTCAAACCATCAATGAGATACTGGCATCCAATGCAACACCAGCTAGAACGTCTCAGTGAACACAAGCACCTCAATTTAATCAGTTGGCGACTTAATGGTCGACGCAAAAAACAACTCCCTCAGGCTTTTCAGCCGGTGACGGCTGTTGTTAATTTCAGAACATGAAGGACAAGACTGGCACTTTAAACTGTATGAAGTCATTATTACAAAATTATTTTTGGGGGTGAATTATGTTAATTTTCTTTCTTTTTTGTGACAGTTTCTGACGCCCTCTTTGTAGAGTCTTTATAACTTGCTCTGAGAGATTTGTATGTAACATCTAACGCTATAAGGCCACATTGTTGTCGTCTGTCACCACTGAAAAGTCCACTGTGCACAATGGCGGGATTTAGGCCATTGACAGTAAGTCTAAGCCTGGATTACACATTTCCCCCTTCATTATTCGGCATATTGGAGTTGTATTACATTTAGATTATGCACAGTTATATACTTCCAGTGCGAGGGTGATAATTCACTCGGTTAGCATCTGAGTTATGACCTAAATCAATACGCTTTAACTTCCGAATAACGACGGGCAAAGAACGAGACGGAGAGGTTTTAACAAAAACACAGTCAAGGCAATCACATTAAACACAGCGAGGAATCAATAGTTTCTATTTTCCAGTTCTGTTCATGGAAATGGCCCCAGGGGAGCGCATGTGTCCTTGTCTGAGCAAGGCCAGTTAGAGTTCAATGTGCTCAAATATCCGTATCAGAGTTTATGACCCCCATTAATGCCCCTGAGGACGTTCTCTGCACAGCCGGGCTACACAATGAAACACAGCCCATCGCCTCGCTGACACTCTCTTTGACCATGGACGAGGTTTATTAGATCTAAGGTCAACAAAGCAGAACAAATCTAACAGCAACCACATGATTGAATATACAGAGTAGCTTTGATTTAGAGCCACGTTCTCTCCATTGAAGCAATACAGCAAAGTGAACATAACTACGTTATACAATCGGGTAAAAGAAAGGTCATGCACAGATTGTGAGACGCTTGTTAAAGACGTTCTCAAACTGATTCCTGTGGCATAGAAACCATGTAGGCCTACTGAGGTTTGGCATCTTCGAGGAATACCTCACCCACAAAATGACCATTTGTACATCAACTGCTCACCCCTGTTACCTGGAAAAACGGAGACAAGTCTTGATGAATTGAAGTAAACGTTGGCCGCATTTAACAACAGCGAACCTACATCAACACAACATGTACAAACTCTCACACAACTCGTTCAGTATAATCCAAGTCTCATTCATCCAGTCGTGTGCTCGACACAGCTACGACCTTAAAAACAGCCTCACATTACTTAACAGTCTCAGACTTGTGCAGGCTCGCTCCAAATCGGGAAACCGGGGAATACATTGTGCGCATAGGATTGTGGGTGTTTCCGGAAGCGCGGACGGATACGCACATGTATCCTTGGAAGTCCTTTGACTGAAGGACTCGGCCCTTGACGGAATTCGAAGGGTCCTCGACATTGGAACGGTTCCTCGGCGAGATTTCGACGACGTAGCATTCTCGAAATTCCGCCGTAGGAACAGCGTTTGCTTCAGTATTTCTGTTATTATTAAAAAGTCCCAGTTCCAGATATCAGTGATGAAACAATTACCCCCACTCCCCACATCGTGTAGCGCCACACTGCCCCAAACACAGGCTGAGGTCCTGCCTCTGAGCTATCGATCACCTCATCGCATGCCGGCGGCCCCGGCAGCCAGGGCCCAGCTGTTCGCCATCATCACCGCTGAGTCTTGCCAGCTCGCCTCCAACCATACAAATGGATATGGCTCCCCTCAGCCTTGTTTAGCCTGCCCATGATTCAACAAAAAAAAACAAAAAAAACCCTGGACCGAGGCCAACGCCGAGGCCGGTGCATTCAAGGCCAAAATCCAACGAGAACCGAGTCTGGAGAGGAAAATGCCTCACAATACGCTCACGGGGTCATTGTAGAAGCATGGTGTCCCCACTGACCGAAGCACAAAATGTATGCTAATCTTGTTTACGCTCTATTAGGGGATTCGAGGGGGAAACAAGATCAAAATGATGCTGCTGCCTCCACACAGCAGCATCTCTCTGGTGCATTTCATATGCAAATTGCTATCTGTTACATCACCCAGTTTCAAGGCTCATGCAGCCACAGCGTCTGTGAACCTATCCTTTCTGGTGGAGTGGAGTAATGAGCGCATTAGGCGGATGGCGCAGTGAGAGTGCGGGGACTGGTGAGCGGCTGCTGACAGACTGTGAAAGAAGATGGCCTCGGGTGACACTTCTGCTGCCGCTGCTGGCAGTGTTTACCTTCAGGGGAGGAGACGGGTGGAGGAAATGGAGAATAAGCGGGAGAAGGAGTGAATACAGTGACGCCAGGCATGTACAGTTCGTCTGAGAACAGCCGCAGAGAAAATATTGCTCCTGCGTCTGTGGGATGTCCACTCGCGGAAGATTATTCCCTACTTATTCCTGGGAGAACTCCAAACGGAGAGACTTGGAATCGTGGCAGTCGGATGAAACCGGGAGACCGATGTGATGGATTATATATTCGGATGGCAGCTACTGCGCATAGAGATGATTTGTGCTTTCTGTGCAATTTCAAAGTTCTGTTTTATTACATCAACGTACAGCGTTCTGAGCCCATTTGGCTTCTGGCCAGGTACGGAGGAATTACACAGACTCTGGTGTGTGTTCATTGGATGAGTAGTCTCAGACCCGCTCATGGCTGTGTGGCTAGAATCAGAAGGTCAGTGAGAGAACAACAACACCATCAGTTCGGCTAATTGCCAAAAAATTTGCTTAAGTTCGAGTGTCAGATCAGAAAACTCTTCTGTGTGATACTTGGGAGGGATCAGAACACACCTGACTCAGAATAATGTCACACATACTCTGAATGTATATATAAGTGTATATATATAAAACTACAAAACTACTTGGTGAGGGTTTGAAAAAACGTTGTGGTTTGACTTCAAATGAATGCGTTTGTAACGTAACTTAACTGAATCAACTTTTGGTTTCTCGAGCGCCCCGCCCCCCCCCCACAAGTTAAAGTCTAGTACCTGCTTGACCCAAACACCTCCCTCCCATTTTTAGCTGACTTGCTCAATCTTAACACCACGTCCGTCGCTCTGAGCGTCTAATAGTGACGCGGATGGGTTGACACTGGAGTTAGTTGCCCAAGCGTTGGTATTGCGCGCCCTGGATGTGAGACCAGGCTGCATGCTTGTTAAATGCGTACATCCTTTAGAGCCCACCACTCCAAATCTTTTAAGATCCAAGATCACCCGGAGGACATAATCCGGGTTATTGTCTTTGGCTTTAGAGTCTCCCCTCAGAGCCATTATACAACCCTTCTCTCAAGTTGAGTAGGACCTCTCATAACAAGAAAAATGATCCTTATTTGTCAAATCTGTGGTGTGCCCCTTTGATAGGACAGTGCACTACATTTAAAGTGACCCTGTATTTCATCCTGGAACTTCTACTCCCCCTGTGGAGAGTCTGTGAACTGTCCTGTGGAGGCATTTAACAATCTTCTGCAATCCACTGCTATGGCCTACACACAGAAACATGATGGTTCTTTCTTTAAAAGGCTGTGTGGTTCCCAAAAGAACCATCACCCACTCAAGAACCATTTCATCTACATGGTATGGTTCTACATGTTCGTCACATGGTTCTTTGGGATATTAAAGGGTTCTTAATTCATGTTTGAGTTATTGGATGGTATAAATTATCCCAAAGAAATTAAAAAGGTTCTTTAAAGAACTAGAAATGGTGCCCAAACAAAACCTAAACATGCTTAGAAGCTAAATGTTCTGCAAAATCTCATTGGAGAGATGTTTGCATCAGGGCAAGTTGAGAAAAATGACAGAACTATTTTGCTGTTTTCACCCAGGTCTTCTGGCACCAGTGGGCCACCATCGCTCACTGATACTGCTCAAATTGGGTCAGGGACCTAGGAGTGTGAAGGTAGGGCAGCCTCTGCCAAAACTATTTCTGTGTGTGTGTGTGTGTGTGTGTGTGTGTGTGTGTGTGTGTGTGTGTGTGTGTGTGTGTGTGTGTGTGTGTGTGTGTGTGTTACAACAACAATACACGTCACAAAATGCCCCATAGACTTGATTTCTTGCTGTCTACACCTGTTTGTCTGTAGCCGGGTGTGAGTGTGTGTGTGTGTGTGTGTGTGAGAGAGTGTGTGTGTGTGTGTGTTGTGGAGAGAGGGAGGGATCAGGTTAGTAGCATTGATGACAGCGAGGCTGATTTGGCCTCTTGCTGTTCCTACACCTGTCTCCTCTCCTGTAGGCGTGTGAGTGATTGTGTGTGTGTGTGTGAGAGTGTGTGTGTGAGTGTGTGTGTGTGTGAGTCCCTGCTCTCTCTATTCTCAGAGTGTGTGTCGCCGTCGCAGCCTTCCACCCCTGAAAACCTGCACGGAGTGAAAAACCACCGAAGCGCCCAGTGATTGGCTGGAGGACGGCTCTATCCCTCCAATCATTTATTCCTCTCATTCGCTCTCTTCATTCATTCCCGTCATTCACCCCGCCGCCATTTCTCAAATTTGGCTTCTTATTAAGTGTCTGTCATCTGTGGCATTTGTCCACGGCGCCGCGTCTCTCCGTTCCTTCATTTGCCCTTCATACCGGTTCCTTCTCTGATCCATTTCACCTTGCTGGAGAAAGAAATCTACTGTGAAATTGTGTTTCTATCCCTTATCCAACGAGGTATGTTAACAATCGACACACTCGCTGCAGGTGGCTGGACTAGAGTATTTATGGGTTCAGTGTCCTGCTCGACATTGTTCATGACAGAAAGTAGAGATGCATCAATCCGGCTTCTTCATTCCTGATACTTTCTGGTATTTTGGCTTTTGGTATGAGACGATCCCGGGTACCGATCTGATACCATGTTCAATCAATGAGCTCTATGCCTCACTGTGTGGAAGTGACCGGGATCATTCTTTTACGTGTAAGGGAATACCAGCTTTGATTTAAACATTGAAACATAATTTAACAACTAAATACATGAATATAAATATAGTGAAATGTTATTTATAATTAAAATACGAACGCATACATCAGCAACTTGGTGAAAAAATCTTCAAAATGTTTTCATTTTTTTTAAATGCAGCGGCAAAGTGGTCCAACCTTAAACTAAGTTTAACAAACTAAAGACTATTTTCACTATTAATTAATCTGCCGTTTATTTTTTCCATCAATCGTTGATGTCCATCCCATCGTCAACGATGCGTCCACCCATCCCCGTCTTTAAATGTCTTCTGTCCAAAGCCCAAAGGTATTCAGTTTACTATGAAACAAAACAGAGAAAAACAGGAAATCTCCACATTTGAGTGGCTGAAAACAGCATTTTTTTAAATATTTTTGCTAATATTTTTGGCTTTAATGCTTAATCGACTATAAGAAAACTAACTGCCGATTGTTTCAATCAACTAATCAATGAGTCGACTGATCGTTGCAGTTTTAAAATGTCTATAAATTGAATAGATCGGTCCCGTTATCGACAATATCTGACATCGGTCCCGGTGCATCCCGCACAGAAACCCACAAGACCGCTTCCTCCTCCTCATTTCCTTTTCAATAAAAACTAAATGTAGACGTTGCTAAGACGCTGATGGGAAAGCGTGTGAAAGTGTAACATTCACAGTCATCTTATCACCTCACTAACTGCAGCATGCGGTGAAGAATGATGTTCCCCGTCTTTCTAATATCCGTTCCCAACCGCTTTCAATGTAGCATAGAATATTAATGAAGACGTGTTCCCCCACGTTGATGTACATCAAAGCTCGCTGTGTTCTCGCTGCCGTTTCCACTTCAATCCCATCAGTCCCGTCATCTATCTCTATCTCGCCTCCCTGCGTCCTCTCTTTTTATCCGTGGCAGTAGAGCCACGCGGGGTCTTTCAGCGACGGCCCATGGGAGGAAGTGGAAGTCAGACTGTACTCTCTCCCGCTATTCAAAGCTCAGCCGCCGCCAGCGGAAAGGGATTAAACCCGGCAACACAAAGAGAGCCTGTCCCCCGTCACAGCTTTGAAGCGATTCGTGATTAAACCGCCTTCCCCCGACAGATCAGGTGTCACACATTCCACTGTGTCACGTCTCACGCTGCTGCTCCGCTTTCACAAGAAGGTGAAGGCGTGTTTAAGATGAGGAAAAGTGCTTAGCTTGCATGCTAAATATCTGTATCTATATTCCAACAACACGGGCACAATTAGTCTAAATGAATCATTTAAATATTGAGGTGAGCCCCTGCACACCCGAATGTTGACTAATGTAGCACTGACAGAATCACTACTATAGTAAGTGGGTCTGGGCTTTGGAATTGATTTGGTAAGCAGTTTTTCTTTGGCTGCTCACTTCTTTACGGACATCGAACCGATCAAGCATCATTGATGAAGTGGTCCATCCTGTGTTAAAGCAACATAACCTATTGGAACAGACTGTCGACAATATTTGGGACCTGACATGTTGTTAAATCACGATAATATTTGAATTCCGTTGCTTGACATCTACATTGTGATCAGGCCTTGTCCCTGCTTGTCATGTTATTTAACTCTTTCATGTTATAATCACCAATAAAAGCAGCCGCTTTTAAGCTTCCGGCCTTTAGTGCGCTATTAAGTCTTTACAATACAGGATGTGCTCGTGGGACTTGTTTTATTCCCACAATGCAACGTTATCTCAAATTGCCTTGGGATGTGACCTTCACATATTGCAGAATTACACCGATTGCACAGGTCCTGGATGAGAGAGGGACCGATGGGCCACATAAAATCACAGAATACAGATCATTTTATCATAAAGGCTTCAGGAACGTTCCTTTAAAATAACCTAATTACTCTCATTAAATGAGGCATTTTAACAGCCTCCTGTGAACAAGAACGCGAGGAAGGGCCAGGCACATTGCTTTGTGCCTCTGTAGGTCGATAGTCTTACTACTATAGACCGTTTCACTGCAGTACTACGCTGTTGTCACAAGCGTTCAGCCGCAAGTGCTGAACAACAACAACAACAATGGAAGATAAATGAATACACAAAGATCAGCTGGTCCGTCCTCTGTCCCTCAGTGCTTCAGCCTTCCCTTCATCCACAGACAGTACTCTTAACTTGTGCCGATATTTTTACTTTTGGGGATATTTCGTATCATAGCAACCAAAGCATCGCAGCTGAAACACAACGTTCAAAAACGCCTCGTTGCCCTTCTGTCTTCTGCAAACAACAAACAACTTCATAATTACTTTTACACCTGTCATCTGTCGTCGTGTAGATTGAACAATGAACCTAAAAATAAAGAAGACAAACAACAAAGCTTATTAACTTAAAACTTAATTTGCGATTTGCAGTATGTCTTTAAATATGCAGCTAACCTGACCCGAATAAATGATGAGTGAATGAACGTTCTGTTCATTAAACTTTTACTGCAGCATGTTGGGAGAGAGCAAAAAGGTCTTTTGCTTGGAGAAAAGCCTTCAGTGCTGTTCTTTGCTCTTCTGTCGATGAAGATGCCGATAGAACCGATGCTACTGCAGCACCAGCGCTAACCTCTTTGCCAGCTCCGTGTCGGCTCACACACACACACACCTCAGCCACGGCCACACTGCCGGTAGCGCCTCACAGGACGTTGATTGGTCCGTGTCCTGGCTCGCCGCTTGAAGCCTGAAGATGAATGATATGTGGTCCTGTGATCTCATGGCATTGCTAGAATCCAGCTGCCAGGCCGGGTAACGACGCAGCATGAACTCAGCCCAGTATTCTAACTTTCATATCGGATGGTTACAAAACTCAGCATTTACATCAAATGCTCACATTCAATGCATATACGATGCAAGAAGAACAGATACGGTAGAACGTAGTCATTTTAAAAAACACTGCAAAATCTGTCAACACTCCTGAACGATTCGATTCACCTGGTGATTCATTATTTAATTACTTAGTTCAATAGTATCTCTGTGTATTTATACACAGATCTACTGCACAAAGTCAGTGCCTTCAGTGCCTTAACGGACTCAGTTTTATGTTTCATCTCCAGTCAGGAAAGTCTTTTAATCAAAAACTGAAAAGGCAATTTCCAAGGATTTCACGAGAACCAAGCGGCGACATTACCGCGTGATTCATACGCCGACTTTGCTCTCTGATTGACGCTAGCGCGCAGGTTGAGTTGATATGATGGCAAAGCAAAGACAAAAGTGTTTCATTGTACGTCAAAGGTGAAAACAGCATTGAGAGAAAACAGGTAAAAGACAAACACGTATACAGGTCCAAAAGCTAACGCAGGCTAATTGAGAGCAAGACGTATGACATTAAATCATGTCTTTCTGTTAACCGCTCACATTTCTCCCACAACAACAGTTTGAAGCCAAGCAGGCCTTGCCAGCGAGGTGGAATGCATTATCAAGTTTGATGCAGCTTCGATTAGGATGTTATTAAAAACAGCAAAGCAAGGCTGGATCTTTCTCTCCGACGGTGTCATACAGTATCAGAGGCTAATCGATGTTTGTGCAGGAGACGCACGTATTCTTTCCTCCGCTCTCCATTTTCAAACTCTCAATCGACGTCCTTCTGCCCGTCCGTCCTCCATCTCAGCCAGCTCCAGTCACCTGGTGCACCACTAATTAGCTTTAGCACTTTTACAACCCTTACATTATCTTTACTGCAGCTTCTCGGCACGCCACATTAACTGCAGAATGGCCGCTGTCAGCTGTTCTGGGAGCAGCCATGGCGTCCGTATTGCTGCGCCCCAGGGTCACAGCCACTCAGTGTCACTGCAGATAGAGATCATGTCAAATAAAGCATTGTTCAATGACATAAAGATAAGCGCTAATTGCCCATTTAAGGCCATGGTCACTGCTGACTGTCCGACATCTACCAATTACATGGCACATTTTAAGATGTGTTATCAATTTTGATGGTTGGTTTTCTATTTCACAATTGATTTAAAGCTGCCCTGTGGAGGCTTCTTATTTAAAAAAAATATATTTGCTGCGTTTCTTTCTTAGACTATCTGATTTAAATAAATCCACTAATTCCATCAATCAAAACCCTTAAAATCTATCGCGTAACCTGCGACACTGAGCCCTGAAGCGACCGCGCCCACACAACTGTTAGCCGGGTGTTGTGTTGCTCTTTCTAATTTGAATATTTGTTTGATTATGGATCCTGATATGAGTTCACACTTCACAATGTATTCTTCAGTGAAATAATGAAATCAGTTCTAAACGGCTCTGCTGAGACTTTAAATAGTCATTAATATGACGGTGGTACAACTTATTCATTCAAACGATAAATACCATATATGTTAAATAACTTTGGGATTTGCTGCAACTGTGAAATGGTGATTTATTTTTAGTAAAGTAAATATCATAGCAATAAAGTAAGAACAAAAAGCAATATAAAGCACTCCGATTCCAGTGCCTGGAGATATTTGTCTTGAATCCGTTCACTTCTGTGAGCTCGGATACAGACAGCAGAGGTCGTGTCATGGCGGCTGTGATTGCTTCCTCTTGCAGGCGGCGACCACGAAAACAGAGAAAATAAAAACACAACTTATTCCCTGAGAACTAAAATGTGTGGCACACCAAAAAGACAACACATCCAGTGGCGGCTGGTCAAGATAGGGCCATGGGGCATGGCCCCACCATGAGCCACACGGGAAAAAAAGAAAAAATTATAATAATCATAAATTATACAAATTGTCAATATTTGTGTTTTTGAATGGAATGTACCCAGTAATGTGTGTAAAATATGATATCTGCGCAAAATATATGGTTTTCCTGCTCGTGTGTGTGCACGACACTCGCGCAGCTAGGGGGGCCTAATCGTTTTGGCCCAAAAGAGGCGGGTCTATAAAGCAGTTTAGCCAATTGCTGATTGAAGATATAAATGAGTGACATACAATTTAGCCAATCAGCGCCCTCAAATAGATTCAGCTGTGGGCCAGAACGATCAGGCCCCCCTCGCTGCGCGTTCTCGTCAGGAGACGTCTCTACAGGCGAGCGCTCCTCCTCCAAGACCCGTTTGAGAGGAGAACTTTGGCGGAGATTCTGCAGCCAAAGAGCTGATATCAGATCAGCCTGACCTCACAATCAGACAGCAGACTCGCGGGAAAGGGAAGCAGTACATGCGAAGCTTATGTACTAGCTGTACACCAGACAGGTTTGGCTAGCTGGATGACGTCACGCTAATCATTTATTTAGCTTTTTAAAACAACGGGGACGGATCCAGCACGGACAGTTACAGGAGTGAGGGATGAGGAGGTAAGGAAACATGAGAACACCAGGACACACATGGAGAACTCTGTCAAGCTACATATTAGACAAAGTGAACATCTTTTCTTCTACATATTGTCCTCAGTCTCATCTGCTTAACTTGGTCATGGAGACATCAAAATGTAATAGAGATGTTAAATGAACAGTGAAAAGTCATCATAGCTTAATTTAACATCAGTATTCATAATTACACTTCATGTTTACTTCTCCTGATCTTTACCTCCTATAACAAGGTCCATAGGGGCATCTCAATAAATAAACATGTTATATTGTATTATATTATATAAGTGTTATTTCGTGCTTTTTTTCGTGATGGAATACATATTAAATATTTAACTGCAAAGTAATAATGCGTGTTTGATGCTTGTTTTTTTTGCATGAAATCATACTGGGATGTTTGCTGAAATTGATAGGATGGCCCTACCTAGAAAATGATCCCCCAGCCGCCACTGAACACATCCTATAATTCCATTAGAGTGTGTTACACTGAATCAATATTAAATAACTAAAGTTTGCACATTGGTTCATTAGAGTTAGTCACGAGGCTCTCTAAACTATTCATGACGTCTACAGCCCCGCGTCAGGAGGAGATTAATAATGCATTACTCCCGGCCTACAGATGATAGACAGTGGATGAAGCCTCAGCTGCATGCTTGTTGGATGCTCTTTTGATGCTCGATCAATATTGAAAACGATAATGAGAAATGCTTCGTGCATGTCAATGCATCGTCACGGCCGCCATGTTGTCATATTTACAGGCTTGGAATCCATCTTTTCTTCTCTCTTTCTTTTGCGATGAGATAATGTAATCACAGCAATGTAAATTATGGGCCGGTCGGCACAAAATGTCACCCTCAGTGATTTTCAATCATGTTCCTCTGAGGGTATGTTATCACACCAGCAAATGTGGGTGTTGATCACCCCGAGCAGTGTGTGTGCGTGTGTGTGTGTGTGTGTGAGCTGGCTGAGCAAATTGATACTGCCCAGTACTGTAAGTCCGCTGTCACGGTGATGAGAGCAGCACAAAGACGCCGGCGGCGCGCTAAATGTCAGCGAGGAACACACGGAACATCCGAGCTTGGCACTCGCGGGACCCCGTCTGCCTCGACCCAGCACACACGTGACACGGTCAAACTCAGAGGCGAGAATAATCCCACCTCATGTACCGGATAGGACATCACACACACACACACACACACACACACACACACACACACACACACACACACACACACACACACACACACACACACAAAGTACAAGACAGTGTTTAAACATGGGATTCAAAATATTAGAATTCCTGAACTTCAGTTTCCCAGGTTGAACATTTGTTGTGTGTGTGTGTGTGTGTGTGTGTGTGTGTGTGTGTGTGTGTGTGTGTGTGTGTGTGTGTGTGTGTGTGTGTATGTGTTTGTAGTTTTCATCCCCTTCACTCCGTCTTTCCCTCAGACATTTATGCAGAGGGTGAAAGCGTGTTTGTCAGTGAAGCAAGGCATTCTGGGAATCGATGCGCGTCCACACAGTTTCGAGCAGACAAGAGTTGCACACTTTGCACCAACACGCACACTCACACATTCAAGTGGGTAGACTCTGCGATCGGTGGGTTTGTTTTTTTGGATATTGACTGGTGCTTTTTAAGACGACGCAGTGTGTTGCTGTGTTTCGTCAGCGCTCCCTCTCACACCATTCTGAATATATGTCATGCTCGGGACATTTCATTCCACCTGCATCCTCAGCTTTTCAGTTCTGAAATCCAAGCAATTGTTGTTTTTACGATTATTTACACATTTTAGGAGCGAGGAGGCTGCAAAAACAGATAAAAGCCGTTTTTTAAAAATAAATAAACCAACAGCATATTGATCAATAGTCTCTTGAGTGCACAATGAAAATAAAAAAACAAGACTCATGATTTATTTTTTATTATTTGAGATGTTTTCTTTTTCATCAAAACAACTCAAAACCAGTTTGATTGATATTCTCTGGATTTCACAAAAAACAAATGAGGAAAATAAATAAAAACAGAGACATCTGGTTCTGCAAATGAACCCTTCGTTTTTACCCAAGCTGGAGGCAGGCCTCTGGGATGGAGTGCCTTGAAATCTGGTTGAAATATCGATGGTGCCCAGAGGAGGATCCCATGACTTTACATTTAGCGCCAAAGGCTGGTGACGTATTGACGTACACAACTTAATGCAAACATTAATGGTTCCTAGACGACGTTTCTCAATGACTTTGGTGGTCCAGTGATTTTCATCCATCATCATGTCATTTTTTGAGAGGATTTTTTGTACAATTTTCTGTTGTTTTTTCTAATGACCAAATTCTTGCAAAAATAATAAATTTCCCCTCAGCCTCAGTTATATTTTGTGCTTAGAGTTTATTAGCAGGGAGTTTTTCTGCAGACTGCATGAAAAAATGCTAACGTTAGCGTATGCATGCGTGCGTCACATAGTGTCGGCCTCCCATGAATTCAATACTTTCTGGATTAAACAGAGGACACGAGAGTCCACATGGGACCGAAATCACTGAATGCTGTCCTGAATAGAGGCAGAATATCCAGAGAAGATGACTGGCCCTGTCCCCATGGTATTACTGCTATATCCCGTCCAGACTCCTTTACATTTCCTAGTGTAAATGGAGTGACACCCCGGGGGTTGTTTTAATCCAGGATCAGGACCAACGTCAAGTAGGCCTATTCCATCACTGTAATGTGAATCAGGTGATAGTTGTTGCAGAGGCTAAAGTAATGTGGTTCTGTTATAGGAGAGATGACATATTCACTATATTGGAAACACAAAAAAATTGGACAATAAATCAATTGAAAAAGTTTTCCGCCCCAAGTGAAACGTCATGATTGAGTAAAGCCATACGTTCAGCTTGATGCCACATCGTCTCACAATGATGTCACATTATGTCTCTGCCTCCACACACACACACATAAAGACACACTCGTCACTATTCCCACAGGTTTCAGTGCTGTCGCCACCTTCACATTGCTGCTGGAGCCTCCCCAAGGACTGTTTACAGAATGGAAATCTGCTTTCTGCTCCCTGTGTTACAGCCTTGACACCACTCATGGAACATGACAACAGCTGTCTCCGTCTTGGTATAGGTTGGGTTAGAGGAGGAGGAAGAAGCCAAGGAACGGACTGTTTCATCCCCCAACACACACACACACACACACACACACACACACACACACACACACACACACTTAGCAAGAAAAGAGGTTTGGATTCAGCGGTGGGAAGGTTGGAGTGGGAAGCTGTCACAGTATCTCCCTCGGGGCGTGAACCAGACGATATGAGCTCTTGAGCAGTGTTAGCTAAAGATGCTCAGTGTTTTCTGTGCAAAGTAAGGTGAGACCCATGAAGATGCTCTGTTAGTAAAAGTACATCAGGCTGGTACATCAATTCATTATTGATAATCTCGTGTCAGACGCCTCTGACGTGATGGATATGGTGCTGTTTGCTTCATGACGTATTTTATGGCGTAATTGATTGACGATGTCCGGAGCTAATATCACAGATTGGAATCGGACATGATTAAGTCACTTTTGGATGGATCGGCGTTCTGCAACATGACACTTCATCCTATCTCATTTCATTTGCTAGAGTGTCCCCCCCCCCCCCCGTTCACTCAAATTGCTCAAAGTTATCAGAAGTATGCACACAACAAGCATTACACACCTCCACTTACAGCAACAGGAGGTGAGTCACTCAGTGTATGACGCATCGTGATGAATCAGAAGAGGGGTTTAGTGTAGAACATGGCCACAATAGCCGGGTTTCCATTCAATCGTCCAGCAAAAGGGAGCTTTTGAAATATCGCAAAAATAGACTTTGGCGTGTTTCCATCAACTAGTTTGGAGCCAAAATACTAAGCTGTGGCTTGCGTCAGAAGTTGCCGTTATGAGCTTCGCAAGGCTGTAATACGTCAGTAAACACAGCAGAGGAATGTGCTTCAATTGGTCAAGTTTTAAGCTCTTGTTGGCCATTAGGGTTAATTTAGGCTGAATTCTAAGAGAAATTGTGGTTGAAATTCATCACAACATTGAAATTGATCTAAAACTTGTAGTTTATTCCCAGCCACAGATTGTCTGACAACGTTAATAAAAACCAGTGAGCAGATGAGTAGGAGAGATGGGGGACTAGACGAGCACGGAAGAGAGAGAGAGAGAGAGAGAGAGAGAGAGAGAGAGAGAGAGAGAGAGAGAGAGAGAGAGAGAGAGAGAGAGAGAGAGAGAGAGAGAGAGAGAGACATGGATTAGACTGTAATCCACCTGCATCTCTCCCTCCCTCTCTCATTTGTTTGCACCTATCCTCTCTCAGTGTGCTCTGATTACATTAGAGCAGAGAAACACGGTGCCACAGGCTGACCTTCTTCTAACTCTATTTCATTCCACTGGATCAGAGCAAATGATTTGATTTGAGCCGCGCCGCCCCGAGAGAGGAAGCACATGCTACTGTAGCAGCCGCTGCGCCGCCATCGTTCAGCACGGATTAAACGACCACACGCGACGGGAAACTGTCCGTGTAGGATACGCAGCCAAAGACAACTAAAGCAGCTGATATTTCAGCATCATGTCACTCCTCTTGTTTGTTTTTGTCTTATTTATATGTTGCTTGTACTTTCTTTTCGAACGCCATCATTCACTGGCTGATAAAAACAGGAAGTGTGATGTTTTCCATGGGCTCGCTTTTGGAATTCCATTGTTGGACATTAGCCGTTAGCCGCTTCCTTCCGCCTGTTTCCCGTCTTTATGCTAAGCTATGCTAACTGTCTCCTCGCTGTAGTTTCTATATTTCTGCAGACTGGTTGAAATGAATGATGAATACAGAGTCACAGTTTAGAACAAAGAGCTTTGGTGATTCGGAGAAACGATGCCGATTCCCTCACAACTCTGAGCCCACGAGGACGCTGCGGGGGCCGCGCATCCTCTTGAGATTGTCATTTTTGTATCACGGCAACAGTAAAAGATATTGCAAAAGGCACCTTTTGCGTCAACAAATAGTTCTCCTGTCACCGTCTTTGTCATGCTCCACCTTTACAGCACATCAGAAGTGTGACCTTCATCGCGTAACTCCATCTAATTCATCTGTTTACCTGCACTTTCATGATTTAGAGGCCACGTTGAAAGGGCAGCGGCTCCAGTGTATACTTCACTGCTGTCGGCTCCTACATGCCTCACACGGGTCAATAGAGTTGTGTCTTGAAGCTCATGCATGCATATGAATCCAATCTATATTCAAACAGCAACACTCTGTTTTGTCCTTTGTGTTGTTGTTGCTTCACAGCCTGTCAGCTCGTATTGTGGATGCACTCTCTGCCTCACATTTCAAAAACCTCCCACTGCAGCTGTTGCCTCGCTTTGATTTCATATACGCCTTGAAAGTCCCTGAAACGGCGTATATATTCCGGCGTTGAAACCCCACCGACCCACATCAACAGGGACTCAAGTGTTTACTCCAGGAAGAACACTTCGACTGATCCAATGGGATCCTCAAAAGATCGCTCTACCAGCCAATCAATGTGTCCGCAATTAGTCTGGCTCTAATTAGAAACCATTGTTCTGAGCACCGACTCAGGCAGTTCATTCATCAATATGAAATTGAGCAGCAGCCACTTAGCATGGGATTACTATCATGAGTTCATTTGTATTGGAATCAATTCATTTGCGTCGTTCACCGCAATCATGCCCCGGGGCTGTACGTGGGAGTCCCTGGTTAGTGTCTGAGCCCACGAGGCCTGTCATATTTGAGAGCGAGCGAGAGAGAGAGAGAGAGAGACACACACACAGAGAGCAGAAGACAGAAAGAGAGCACAAACTGTGAAATTACTACCGATTTCTTCCCAAGGAAAAGTCGCTTATCGCAAATCAAACAGAGTAAATGAAAGAAGCGGTGCAAATCAAATCGCCTATCTTAACCACCTCGGCAACATCCAGCAGCTAATAAAACATCCCGACTCAGACCCCAATTTCACATCCTGTCTAGTGCGGCTCTGACACAGGCGGAGGCACTTCAGGCTACGGTGATGTCATTATCGCAAAGGTATTGTCACAAATGTATCATTAAGAAAGATGAGAGAGCTGTTGGATTCCCTCGATTATCGCTGTCCCTGTCTCCAATCTTTGACACCTCCTCTCCCTTTATGTCTCTCTCTCGCTCTCTCACACACACACACACACACACACACACACACACACACACACACACAGTAGTGCATACATGAAAATCTGAGTGTGAAACACTCCATTTCCTGCATTTTGATGAATTTAAAGCCGGTTGTTTTCAATCAATTTACGCTGGAAATGTTGGCAACACTTTCTATGCCATGTCTATAATGCATAATACATATACCCATAGAGCGTGATAATCTGCATACCAGCACGGATCACAGTTAAATTGCGATTGCTTTAAAACAATAATCATAGTGCACTTTAAACAGTGTGTAGGATGTGGCGACATCTAGCGGTGATGATGCAGATTGCAAGCAACTGAAACTTCCATCCTGTTGCAACAGCGAAGGACAACTCCGGTGATTTGGTGTGTTCGTTCTGGGCTAACGTAGCAACATGCTACGTGAATTAAGACCCGCTCCATATAATTGCTGGTCACTTACTGACCAGCAATTATGCTTCATGCTTTTTGCAAGGATAATAGAATATCATAATTCCCACAGTTGAAATACATTAAAATCTTTGTGTATTATAATCACTGCCATGATGCATTATAATGTGATTATAAGTCACTCTAAGTTGTCGTTGTTTGCTTTCGGTAAAGCAATCAATTTAAATTTTTGATTAATTATTTTATGTGTCTCCTGCAAACCCCCGAAACCTACGGCTGTGGCAGCACGAAAATCCCAGTCCCAGGCACCTCACAGCGAGGAATGAAAAAGCATTTAAATGCATTGAATGGAAGAGAAAAGGAGCTGCATTCACAGACAGGGAGTGTATCTGCAATACACAGTGCGCTTGTTATACAGTTCGATACACTGGCACGACTTATTTTTATGACTCAGCTCTGCCTTAAAAGTTATCGAGCTGTGGTTTTGTGAAAAGCTACAGCCATTACTCAGTCGAGGCATTTCATTTGTGCTTGTGTAGTTCACGCAGTCAGTGGACATGAAAGGGCGGTAGAGGAGGAAAAAGGGACCTTGATTCCAAAGAGAGTTCTTCCTTATGAGGGCCGAGCTGGCTTAGTTGCACTCGCTACAGACAACAATCATATATCACCGATGAATAGTGAGCCACACATATAACAGCAAGTATAAAGGAAGCATTCTGTTTGGCAGCAGGGCAAAGTTGTGAAAAGTTTTCTTTCACGCAGCTCTAGAGGGCCGCGCTGCGTTTGACGTGCTGGCATGCCGCTTGTTACCTCGCAAAGACGGGGAACGTTTTCAGGTTAACTGCTAATAAACGGTACCACGTGGATAAGAAGCTGCAGTTTTACTGCTTTGTCTTTAACTGTTAGCTCACTTGGTATTTTTTTAAATCGGCATACAGGCTTAGAAAGATTACACACAGGAGACCCCGCCTTACCCTCAATACCAGCAGCATACGTCACCCTGCTGTTTGCCAAGAGAAATCACACCTAAATATTAGAAGGCCGTCTCGTAGATCAGTAGCGGATCAGTATGCCGTATGCACAGCATGAATTACAAAATGCTTTATTTTCTACCAATCTGACACCCGGAGTGTGAATCTCTCACGGAAACACAGCTTAGCAAAGCACTGGATGTACACTACAGTACAGTCTGACAGGGTTACACCGCTTATTAAAGCAGGAATTAACAACCATTTAATATCTGGTAATAGAGGGGCAGCCACACTAAATCCCAGGGCAACGGTCACATCTGATCTAATTTATGATTAAGACCTCGTCTTGCTTTTTCATTTAGATGTCCCCTCCAATTCATTGGGTTACAACTTCAGGTTACAACTTGGAACACATGCCCTCCCAATCAACTTCCAAGTTACATTTGTAATTAAAGGTGCAAGATACGAGATCGGGAGCATTTCTTTTGCCTCTCAGCGGCTCTCAACATGGCAGTTTTGAGCCGGCAGTTCACAGCTAACAGCGCTAACTAAGACACAGCAAAGTATGGTAAAAGGGTGGGCGTAGTGACATCATCAGCCGTAACTCGAATGGGTTTTTGGTTAGATGCCTGAAATAAGGTCTGTGGTTAATACAGGCTTAAGCTGTCGTTGGTGTTCATTTGGGAAGATTATCTTGCTGAAGAAAACTTGGAAGTATCATAAACTTGTGTTTGCATCAGAGCTTATTTCCCGCAATAATCCAGAAAACCCCGATGGAAAAGTTGGAAGCCAACTTCTGGGATTGGCCCACAAAAATGCATCGACTCTGCAGCACTCCGTTGGTAACGCTTGGTGACCTCACAGAATTCCCAAGACAGTTCCACCCACCTTCAACCTGAGCAGAGGTCTTAACAACCAGACATCTAAAAGCATCTGTGTGGGTGTGCAGACTTTGAGTGTAGCTGAGTGCAAGAGTCATGCTCTCGCTGGCATCAATATTTCTTTGCTTCTTTATTACAACATAATGTGTTAATTCTGAATCCTGTTTCCACCAACTTGGGTTTGTTTGACACGCCATATAGCTGTAGACAGTGTCTGTAGCTACCAGAAGCCACCCCCCCTGTGCAGCCCATCCATGCTACTTCCATCTGCCCGTGACAGCCTGTGATTAACAACATATCCCTTGGACTGTATTCCTGGTATATAGGTGCTCGCGTGACAATTCCTCCTGAGACTTTATGATTTGTACGACAACATGTGTCCTTCAAGTTTGGGGGAAAAGACGACTAAAGGAGCTTTCAAAATGGGACAGGCCTCGTCAGCCGGTAATGACATATTCGGTCTAGAACTGCAAACTTGGAAATGATGCAGCCACTGAATTGGAACACAGCCTGACACAATACTGCATCATTGCTGCAAGGTGACGACTTCAACCTGTGGCGGCTGAAATAGAAGACAAGGCGTAGAAAGTTATAGACGGGGCAGCCATTTACCTTCCCCAACCTAATCAATCTCAAGTGAAAGCCTTTCTTATTCGACCTTCAGTGAAACCTTATATTTAACAAAGCCCCAACCTTACAATAACTTGTTTCAGCTTTTTTTTTACATGACTGGTATAGTGTTGTCAAACCATGTTACATCACACGCACAATAGAGCACATAATCCTTCAGTTGTCAGAGAATGTAATGCTTAATTTTCCATGATGCGTAATCTGCTTTTCATGCTCATCCCTAAAACACTGCGAGACTATGTCGAAGGCAGTTTATTCGGCGGGCTGTCGATCTATCAAGCCAAATTTGATTTCTATTACAAGGGGCAGGGAGTGCTAGATGGCCCTTGGACACGAGGCTTAGAGGACTGACAAATTGAGTCGCTAAATGCCCGCCTTTGAGCAACGGTACGGTTTTGTGATCGACAGTCCACTAAAGGCCTAAGTCACCCTGAGAACAGTGGCTTTGGTTCGCCCCACTGACAAGCTGCTGTGGAAGGCAACAAAAGCCCTCAAAAGCCCTTCACACACACACACACACACAAACTCACCCACGCATGAGCACGTAGAGCCCTGAACATCTCGCTGCTTCAAACCCTGGTTGTGGTTTCCCGTTCGGCACCTTCTCTCGCTCTCTTTCGTCTTGGCCAAGGTCTATACTGCTATACTCAATCTTCGGAAAACAAAAGCTGCTTTTATTTTCGAGTGTTGTGGGGAAACTCGGCGCACGGATCAAACTTCAGGCTTGAAACTTTCTTCCAAACTCACGTTGAGGCTTGATAAATCATATACTGTATATGCAAATGCAATGTTGACTAAAACGGCACTTAGAAATAGCAGACCCATTGCTTTGAATGATAATTAAAATGTCCAAATAAGCGTGGACTCGTATGATTATACCCTAATGCTAATGTGCTTACATTCATTTTCCCTTTTTATGTTGTTATTATTGCAGTTCTTCGCCTTCTTGCGTCCGACTCGCCGGATTCAAAGCCTGTCATTGCTCACGCTGACGCCCCTCTGTAATCGTGTCCCCAGATTCTAATTAGGCTACTATGGAGTCTCACGCTAATTTGTCTGAAGCTAAATGATGCTTTTCATCCAGAAAATTACCAAAATTCCTTACAGCGTTATTAGTGCTGTAGCACCACTCCCCAGGCGACCCTCTGTTCTTCTTTGCTTCACTGTTTTCATCCCGTCCCGCGGCGCATACACATGCTCCTCCAACCGTGACAGATACCGTGCATCGTTGGCGGTTTCCCAATCTTTGCAGAAGGCACAGTCTTTAAGCGCGTCTATTTCAATCATCACAGATGAGGGTGAACTCCCACTAAACATCTTTGTATTTTAGAGGGCAGTGTGTCATAATGCTGTTCTGTACGACGTGACGAAAGATTCAAGGGTTTTCTCTGTGATACAAGCTGGAGACGAGTCCATGAACAAGGGTGGCACAATTTAACACCTGCTTTCCACTGTGGTCATCCTAAACCTGACAAGAACCTTTATTCAGTGCATGAGATGATGCTCGGAGTTCTTAGGTTGGACCCATTTGTTGTCTTATCTTGAAAGCCGGCAGGGGTCTGATTACTAATTTGAAAGAGGCTAACGCTCATCTCACAGATGCCTTCATGTAATTAATGATCCTAATGATGCAGCTCTCTTCAATTCCTTGAAGCTCTACAGACACCTGGTCTGGTTTTTGCCTGCTGTTGCGCTTACTGCTCGTATTCATCTGGTGATAAGATGGTTTTATGCGAATAGAAATACACCGGAATATGACGAGTGGATTGTCAGAACAGCACCCCTTTAACAGAAACAGAAATGATATTGTAACCCTAGTTATATAAGCACAGAGCCCTCTACTGGACTTTATGTCTAATACTCTCCTCCAATCATGCATTTGCCCACTGAAAGTGTGAGATAGAGGTGTCCGCCTCTTATAAAACGGGGGTTACAATGTCGTAACCTTTGTTCTACGTCACAAAGACTCCGTCCACTACTAGACCTCTATGGGTACAGCGGGTGGAGCGTGACGACTGCACGCCCTGCCACTACAGAACATCGACCCAACCACACACTGATGCTGACCGGCGAGAGGCCAGTCGATGCATCCCACCTACTTCTTTTATAAACACAGCAGAGAAGTAGGGGGCCCCCAACCAACCCGGTTAGTACGCAACTGAACTGGGTAGAGCAATGGCCCAACACGGGAACAAAAAAAAGAAAAACGATAGCAGACAGCGCTGTGCTTTGGGTTGGCGTGTCCCGATTGGCTACTCTCATGCAGATCTTCAGTGGGCGAATGCATGCTTGTGATTGGAGGACAGTATTACCCATACAAACAGAATAGGAGTAGAACAGACGTTGAACTGTGTTCCGTGATAATTTGACAATTGTTGTTAGTTGTTCCTCGAGCCCACCAAGCCCCCCCCCCCCCCGTGCCTTTGCACAAGAGGGAGGTCGTTTTATCATTAGTACCGCAGGCACTCCTCTCGCCGCTGTCAGACCAGCTGTGTCCGGGGCCCGTCAGCAGCTGGCTCGGCTCCAGGCCGCCCGTCACAGGGTCAGCTCAGAGAGACGACCACTCACAGCCTGTAAAACGCCGCTGATGGCTAAAACACCCGCACCATCCATCACGCAGGTGTAAAGACTGTACTTATCCCCCAAGGGGCTTCGCACACATGCATGCCTTTGAGCTGTCGTTCAGTGGATGTTATCGATTAGCCCTCTGTAATTAACACATACTCCGGCAGGGAATGAATCGGTGCTGATGAATCACTGATGGTTTTGGTGGTGGAGGTGTGAGAGAGTGTGTGTGTGTGTGTGTGTATTGGGTCATTGAGGTTGAAGGAGTGCTAGTCAGGCCCTGGGGTGAGCTGAAGTATAAGTGCCCTGGTTGACAGTATGAAAGTGCTGCTGTACTATGATACTATGACTGGAGGCATCCACTGTGGACTGACAGCGACATTTGGAGAGCAGAAACCACAAAGACCAAAGTTCCCGCAGGACATGAACATGAAAACAAAGGCAGAAAATAGAGCAAAAAAACACTTACAAACACGAGAACCCACACTGAAGGTTTCGAGCTACATGTAGGACTCAGTAAGTTAAATCATTTAAGAATCATAGGCATCAGAGGAATAGTAGGCTGAAGATGTCTCATACTTGCCCAAAAATCTGCTCTGAAGCAGGCAGACAACTCGAGGCTGCTGCTACTCTGACATAATCCATTAATGCTCTGGTCTTTGATTGATTAACATGTCGCTCCCACAGCGTTGTCTCATCAGGTTCAGATTGCCTTCAGCCATATTTGTACTTTGCATTTAATGCTAATTAGAAAGAATGCTAACATGCCAAACTAAGATGATGAGCAGGGGGAACAGCCTGTTAGCACGCTGATGTTAACATTTAGCTCAAAGCTCGGCTGTGTCCAAACACACCGACACACAGCAGAACCGGGAGGATGGCTGTAGTCTTGAATCAATCTAGCTTTTCTATAAAGTGTTCTATGCACCAGGTCTATTCGCTCCTCCAGAACAAAGTCAATCTACAACAGAAAAGTTAAAAACAGTGACATGATCATCAGGAGCCACACGAGAGTCATCGTGCCTTTTGTTTGCATGCTCCGTTTTGCTCGTGTCTGCTCATGAAATCTCACAAACAATAGATGAGATGTCCTCCTTATAGAGTTCAAGGGTGAACACACAATGCTATTTGGCTGGGTGCCAGGACATTAACACAGAAACCTGCGCGTCTCGCTCTCTTTTACGACCGCCCTGTGCTGTCTCTGTAAACCTCCTCCTGCTTTCAGCTCCAACGGGGAAGAAGAAGGAGAAGCGGGGAAGCTAAATCTTGAGTTGACAATTTAATTATACCCAATACAGCGTTATTTTATTGCACATGCAAGAATCCAATTACCTTCTTAATTTAATCATCCAGGCTTTTATTAGCAAATTCATATATTTTTTGTCAAAGGGTTCCGACCTCACCGCCGCCCCGGCTTGTCTCTGACAGATTGGGAACTCAACCGAAAGGAAAGCCAGGGGGCCCTTTTCTTTCTGGTGGCGAGGTTTAAAGGTCAAGGAGGAAGGCGAGGTTAGGATAATATATGCCACCAATGGCTCGACTGCTGTCCATCTACCAAGAAAGTGCTTTTCTATGGATTGACAGCTCTGGGATCCTCGTCCAAGGTCCAGACGAATAAAGGCCGGGCTTGAGATACGAGTTTCTTTTTTATTTATTAATGTATCTATTTGTCCGATTTTGTTGAGTTGCCTGAGAAGAAGAAGAAGAAGCTGCTTTGGATTAAAAAGAGCACACATGCAGAGCAATGTATGATTGACCGCGGACGTCTAGGGAAACTAAAGGTCTTGGCGCAGTGATCGTAGAATAGGTTTATCAGAAAATAGGTCAATCTGAAAAAAAGAGGAGCCGTCAGATGTTGATTCGATCAAGCCGGCCTCTTTTGTGACCTTTGATTTTCAAAATCTCATTATTATTTTAGGCATAAATAAACCAGCTGCTTCTGTTTATTTTGCTCATCTTGTCGACTCTTGTAGAACAATGTTACAGTCAGGAGTCTCCCAATACTGGTAACCTTTTGCCAATAAAATAAAAATAAATAAATACAAATACACATATCCAGCATTGCCAAAAAGATATTGATCAGCTGAGAAAAACTCCACATCTGTTGACATGAACGTGGTCTCTGCTGCCGCTGCTCAGTCAGCGTTTCATGAGCCTCCACCCGACCATCCACCTGTGGACTCCGAGTCCAGAGGGAATTAATGATCTCCGCTCCCTAATCCCTGCTGTGCTGAGCTTGGTGTATTGGTGCGGTGTTCGACAAGAGCCTATAAGAGCCTACACACATAGTAATTGACTCCCTCTTTGGTGGGCAACTGAATTATACGTAATGATACTAATCAATATACTCTTTTTCTACTGGAAAAGTAATGATCACTAAACAGATCATTCACAAATTGACTTATAATACAGAGCATTGTTTTTCTATGTAAGAAAAAAAAAAGTAAATCATACATTCAGCATTGCCAAACAGTTATTAATGAACAACTATCAAGACTTGCATCAGTAGATGTTGAAGAAAGAGGGATGATAACAGTCAAAAGACTGAGGCAGCAGGATGCCAGCGAGGATGGACTCCACATATCGTGGAGCTGAACCTTTTAGTTTGTATTTGTTTTATTCATTATACATTCAGGACGAAAACAACAATGAAGACGTGAAGATTTCAAAATCCACCATCTCATACCTGCAGATTGGAGGGAAAATATAAGAAAACAAACATAATCTCACACGCAAGATTTAATCTCACGAGCACAAAAACAAAAATCCCGTCCAAAACACCGTCCCTGTGCGACCGCAGGCCTGAAAACCGAAAAACAGAGTGGCGGGAACAGCTGCGATGATTTACGGGGTTAAACACCGGCTGTTGTCAGCGCAGTGACAATGGGATCCTCCAGACTCAACACAGAGCCGCTGTTGTTGATTGCAGCATTTCCTCGGAGCTTTCTCAAGGCTAAATGAGCTATAGGACGAGTGCCCCACCGGAACGGCTCCATCCTTTAACACTCTGATTGATCACATTACAGTTAATTAAATATTGGCAAATTGTTCCCATCCAAGGTTGGGCCATTAAAGTTTACACTGCAGCCACATTCATCACTTCCCATGTCTCTTTTATCACTGCTGCTTGTCGCCTCTCCTGTGTGTCAAGTGGATGATGATAAACGCCCGAACACTTCGTTTCTCTCACTTGTACATTTTTACCTCCTTATGCTTTCTTTTCTCTCTCTCTCTCTCTCTCTCTCTTTTTGGTACAGCTTCTTACGCTTCCCACTGGCTTTTCATTTCAATGAAGTATGACAGCGCCAATGAAGGAGCGCGCCGCAGCGAGTCTTTTTCCATATTCCTCGGTCGGTGTGTAACCGTCAGAATCTCAAAGGGGATCAGGCAAGGGGAAAATGACAGGGAAGAGCTGGGAGCATGAAGACGACACTATCGGGCAACAGCAGGAGTAAAACACAATTGTACGGCTGTCAGCTGAGATGCTACCCTAATAAACGACAATAATGCTGATGGGCAGGGTTATGTTGCATGTCTGACACACATATGGTATTAAAATGGCTCTCATCCTCGCTGACAACAATGTATGAGCAGGCCGTCCCGCTATTTACGGCTATGAGTTGGTCTCTTCCATAAATCCCTTAGGTCACACATGAGGGTGGTGGAAGAGACCGAGTTAGCGGATAGGGATGCACACACATTGTTGTCCACTTGGGTATGGTTGCAGAGGGATTCATTACTAATGCATTCAGTTTACAGGCCTGAGGGTAAGTGAAGACAGCATATCACCTCTGATAAGCCACAAGGCGCTCCTTGAAAATGAGTCCGTCCTTTTTATTTGGGGGGAGAGGTAGACAAGGATCTGGGCTGTAAAGCACAAGCCAGTGATTAAATGCAGGAGAGACTGTAACCGTGGCTCACACAGGCGGCCAGCGCAGCTAATGTGAAAGCCCCCGAAATGTTGCTTGTGAAATAATTGGTTCGTGGGAGAGAGGGGTATTTTACAGGAGAGGGCTTTGGCCATCAAAGGGGTGTATTTATGTATTAATATATGCACTGAGTGAAAGTGTGTTGGCAAATGTATACAGTCTGCCTGCACCATAGAAATGAAAGGAGAGTAAAACAGATATTCCCTTTCAAATCAACGCAGCAGAAGAGTCAGATTTCACCTTTGCTGTTGTAATAAACTTTGCGAGCTTCTTCCACAAAAACAGACTTGCAGAAAGTTGCACCGGGACTGACTCTTCTTTTGGACTCGTGGAATGTCCAGGGCAAGCAGTTCGATGTCTGTTCCACTCAGGCGGCAACCTCCGGGTCTGAAAAGTGAATCCGATGCGGAAGTGCCTAAAACCTGCATTCTCTCTAGTGTCCACCAGGGGGCGACTCCTCTGGTTGTATAGAAGTCTATGAGAAAATGACTCTACTTCTCTCTTGATTTATTACCTCAGTAAACATTGTAAACATGAGTTTATGGTCTCAATCTCTAGTTTCAAGTCTTCTTCAATACAGCATGATGTTCACTTAGTAAACTATGGTCCCTTCAGATAAAAATAGACTATGAAGGACGGTACGTTATAGGTCGTGGCCACCTTGTGATCGACAGGTCAATACCGCGACGTTGTCTGGTCTGGCAGTGGTTTGCGTTTTCCTCTTAGAACTTTAACCCTTTCACAGTGTGTCGACAGTCCTTGAAAGTTAATTGTAACATTTTGGTCATCTCAAAATGTCTAATCCCTTGTTCGGTTGCTCGTGGTCGCAGAAAAGCCAAGATGGCGACGGCCAAAATGACGAACTCAAGGCTTCAAAACGGAAGTCCAAGAATCAACGTGTGGCGTCACAGCGACTGCACACACTTCTTATTTACAGTCCATTGGCTCTACTCCTATTCTATTCTATTTCTATGGTCTGCAGACTGACATAAAGTAACTTCACGTGGCTTCAGACAAAAAAAAAACTTGAATCGGGCATTTGGCCTGCTACCCCCTCCTCTAAAATAACTCTCCACCCCTATAAGTGCTTCTCTTTCATATATTAATGCATGTTGTTCTGGAACAAATTCAGAAACGGCCTTCAATAAAACTAAAGACCGTCTCATCAACCCCAGTGCCAGGCCAGCCTTTTGATGTCCCCGAGCGTCGTCACTGAGGACCTGCAGCTGTGAGAACATTAGCGAACGGTGTCGTCTTATAGTGACAGTCAAGACTGACAACCGGGTTAATGATGTCATGCGTCTCTGTGCTGACCATCACGGTGGCTGCTGGCCACACTTTGCCACACAGCAGAGACACTTTAGATTACTCAGCAGTTTCTCAGCAAAGGCCGTCTGTACTGTGTTCAAATGTGAAAAAAAGAAAAAAGGCCCTCAAAGAGATTGCTGTTCTTTATATTCTACTGAACACATTTCTGGATGCCGACTGACAGCGGATAAACAGTCTGCCTCTTCTACAAAATATTTCTCTCTGTAAAATGGTGAGAAGCTTTTGCTCCGTTTGAGGAAGTGACCCCCCCGAAACCTGACAGTAGCTGATGTTTCAGAAGCTCCTTCAAGAAGCCGCATTTGTAGCTGTGCTACAAATATCTCACTGCAACTCAGTGTGATATATGAGGATCTGCTTAGCTTGTCTAAGTCGACAAGAACGCCAATATTCTATGACGGATTCATATTTTCTATTTTCTAAATCCCTGCTTTATTTGCATCGCAACTGATGGCCGGTTAGGGAAAAGGTATGGTTAGGCGATCGGCACAGTTGGTTCTGGCTGGGGAGGGAGTGTGATTTGACGTGCTACATTCCCATCATCCACCGCTCTGACCTTCACATCCTTAATTTCCACGCTGCACTACGTCAATGGCACCAAAGCCATCGCAAAGGGTGTCCAAGCAGCTGCACAGGGCCTTGTGCCTCTCTCGGGTTTTTTTTTCCACCAAACATACTTCAAAGGGAATGTGCGGTTCATGCATTCTGTCCAGTGAAAATAAATGTCACATGAAAAACAAATCGTGTGACGGATTACTCTTTCTTCAGTCAAGGTCCCAGATGAGCGCATCCCGACTCCAGAACAAGCCCGTTTAACAGACTATTTTAAACGTCACAGCCGATCAGGCTCTCTCTGCTCTACTCGCCCATTTTACACAAATGTGGGAGTCTGACAGCACTAATGGATTCCTTTCTGATCTGACTTAACTGTGTGAAACGAAAGATATTGATCCACAAAGGCACTGCAAGAGAGCACTGAGCATGTAGGGATCTCTTAAACACAAAGGACCTGATCCAAGACCCGAGGATGCCCGGAGAGATAACTCCAAAGGAAACAACTACAAGACTTCACAGCCTCCGTTTCCTCTGGATAAACATTTACCAACTGTGACATTGCGCTCAGTATTCTTCTGACCATGCCGGTGACATTTTATAAGCAGGAAAGCATTTTCCTCTCCTCAGGAATCAACATGTAGGGACATTTTATCGCCATTATAGAAATTGATGAATTTTCAAAATAACCCAGTAATTACATTGCGATAAATATTATAATGATATTTTATGATATACCACGTTGAGGTCAGCCCAATTACAGCCCTTCGCACAGCCAGATGCCGTGCAGGTAGAGTTGTTGAAATGTGGTTTTAATGCCTGCGGCTGGGTTTCGATCCACAGATATGAAGGTGCAGGCGCTGCTGCAGAGACAAAGAGAGACAGCGAGGATTACACCGACAAAAAAAACTTCTTATGTGGCCTGCGCGTACAGCCTGCAGTCATTCCTTGCTTCTGTCTCGCAACTGACATATACCTTTACTTGTGCTGCACCCCCTGTTGGTTGCACCTCCATGACATAAGGCCAAAACCATACACATGCCCCAGGCAAAGATGGGGGGGGGGGGTGGGGGGGGGAAGAGCGAGAGGAATCAAAGGGGGATTTCATAGCGCATAGTGGAAGAAGTTCACTTTCTGCAGCTGAAAGAAATCCTCTTTTATTCTGCGGCATTTTACAATGACGATCCACGCCCGTAAATGAACCGTTGAGATCTGCTAAATGGTGAACTCTTTCAACAACGTGAAGCCTCAGGAAGCAGGAGGGTGGCAGCGATGGAAGGACTGAGGAGGGAGGATAGAGGGAGAGCGTCTGAGAAACAGCAGACGCCTTAACTGGAACAAGGGATGAAAGTATAAGAAAAGAAAGATAGGAGCAGACGACGAAGGAGGACAGGAATGAGTGAAGGGAATATGCACAACAATACCGCATGACAGCTAATGAAAGCACCTTTTTTTCCTCTTCCTTCACACACAGTCCTCCGTGGTCTAAACGTGCAGATCACCGCTATCTCCTCCTGAGTTGCGCCCCCATTTCATGCTCCAGCGGATGACAATAATTTAAGCCTCCCGATATGCAAATGTCCTTAATTGGACTGTCACAAGTTCCCAGCCACCGTCAACGTTACAAAATGACTGAGGCTGGGAGCAGATTGGATTTTGGTGGCCAATCTTGTACACATAATTTTCAGTAATTTTGCAAGCGTCTCACCGCGGGGGGTCCTGTGACATGCCACTTACAAGTACTATCTATAATGGCTGTGTGAAGAAAACCCCCCCCCCAATAAAACAACTCTGTCTCTCTCTCTCTAGCCAATTACTCTCATCTCAACCAGGCCTTTCAGTACTCCGGCGACTCATCTGGTTTGTACCTTTATAAAACCTCTACGACTGTGAGGTTTGAGCCAGCTATTTCTCACCCCCTGGAGCCCCCCCCCCCCCCCGTTGTTCCCATTCTGTCAGATAACTATATTTTGTTCCGCACTCAAAACTCTACCGTGTTTAGAAGAATACGTTTTCTCTGCCTTCGCACAAATCGAAAGGCTGTTTTTCTTTTCTTTTTTCCGAGGATCTCGAGTGCACGTGCATGGAGTTGTAGGGGCTGTGTTGTAAAGGTGTGAAGCCAGAAGCGTCCATCCGTGTGTGTGTGTGTGTGTGTGTGTGTGTGTGTGTGTGTGTGTGTGTGTGTGTGTGTGTGTGTGTGTGTGTGTGTGAGAGAGATCAGGGACAGAAAGTAAAACCAGCTCATGCAATATGGAGCTAATGCATTTAATGTATTCTCATTCCAGGTAAATAACCTTGATGCGCAGCCTCCTGGATATGTTCATGTCATCTCCAGTGATGTGGGGCCATCAATTATCCCCGATGTTGTCCTGTCATGTTTTTGTATAATCGTTGTTTATTTAAAACATCATTTTCTTTTCTTTTTTTTCACGTTTGCTCGAAGACCATCAATCACTCGAGCGAGCGAGTTAGGTGTCAGGTCTGCGTGTGTGTTTCATCAGAAAACACACATAACTTCCAGCCCCTGCAAGCCAATCCACATGAAGTCATATTCAAAAGCAAAAAAAAAACCTCATTCTTTCCTTGGTTATGAGGGATCGCTAAATCACTAATCACGGGGACGTTTCTTGAGCATTTCTTTCCCAATTCATGATAATTTCTTCCGATTTTTCTTCCCCCGTAGCAATCAATTTACTCCCACCTCCACCCACTCGCCCTGCTCTCAGTTAATTGAGTATTTGATTTACATGCGAAAGAAATGTGTAAATGATATTAGCCTGTTACGACACGTTAAGAAAAGAAGATAAAACACCAGTGCGGCGATAAGAAGCAGAGCCTGATGAGGCTGAAATGGGCTTCTGATGGGCGAATCCCTAAATCCCTCATCTGGATTTGACAAATTGATGCATCGCATTCAATGTGAAAGAATAGTGGAGGAGGGAGTAGAGGATTTCTGCGGTGATCTTGCCACCAGGTGATTAAGGCCACGAGACGTTTGCTGGAATGATGTTCCAATAGCCTCCGTGCACTGAAACACGGATCTAGAGGGGGGGGGGGGGGGGGGGGGAGGTCATCTAGGAATTAACTACATGGATGCGTGTGGGGGATTAGTATTAAATCTAAATCCCCGACTGTTATGTTTCTATCAAAAGGAGATTTCCCTTTGATTCCCTCATTCATTTCCCCATGCTCCCCCGGGTGCTGTTTGAAAAACAACAGCTCGTTGCTTTTTTCTCACTCAGTGTGACAGACGATTTCTTGCCCTTGTGCGAAGATTGTACCCACTCAATGAAAATCAAGCACGTGATTAATAAGTTAGTGCCACGGTAAATCAAGGAGTGCAGTGGAAAGTCACGGTGTGTGGTTAATTTGAACGCTTTGAATTATCCACATTCGTCCTCAGAAATCCAAAGCCGACTGAGTGCGTGTCTCTGAGCCAGTGATGGCTCTTCTGGATCTTTTACTCCAGTAAAAACCACTCTGTGAAAAAGTCCCGCATTCAAGTCCTCATGCAAGGAGACTCTAGGACTCGTTGTCCTCCAATCAATTGGCCAGCTTGATGAAAAAGAGGCCACTTCCCACTGGTGACGTGTCCTTAACTTGTTCTCCGTTCTGTTATTCCATCATGATTTACTCTCCCCACCTCTTCTGTGTCTCTTGTTTGGGGCAGTAACAGCTTTAAATGTGCTTTTTGCACCTGCACGTCTCATCCAGTATTCTTAGCGATACCTACGGAAATTCAGAGACTATCTCATGGAGTCTGTGAAACAGCATCCCTCTCTCTATCCCACTGAGAAAACTTTCGGTTCGCTTGCTTGTATATGTTCGTCCCCCGGGAGGAGCGACACTTTGTTGACACTTTAATTGGAGGCCTCGAGGTTTGAATGCTAATTGTCAACAAAACCGCCGACAGCGAATATGTGTTATCTGCAAATGGCACACCTGAATATCTGTCATCGATGTCACCAAACGTGTTGCCTGCACTCTCTGTGCTACTAACACTTCTCACATGTGGTACTTACTATTATTATTGATGCCTCAAAGTGTTGAAACTTTGAACCATGTGTTGGATTGTTCCGCACCTTACGGTGTTTGTATTATTACATAATTTTCACTTCTGGCAACATTAATCTGATTTCCTGGTCCCTCTCGCATGAAGATTAAATCACTGAATAGAGGTGCATCTCATGGACAGAGCACATGTACAGAATTTGAGCCACAGGGTGCCAATGAGACAAGAAATCTAATAAAATGTCTAATATCATTTAGACATTATTTATAATATATTTAATATCAAAGTATTGTTTATTGGCCCCCTGGGATGGAGCAGTACTAATTTAGCAAATTGTACCTCCTCCCAGATAATTCGAATAATGTTTTGATACTCTTAGAGGCGGCCGGGCTGGTAAAGTCTGCAAGAACAAAGCTTAGATCTGTTTGTGCCGACGAAAACCCCCCCGACATCTTACTTGAATAGCAGAATTTCAGAGCAAACAGAAACAAATGTACCCACTTCAGACATGGAGCCTCACGAATCAGTCTTCTAATTTCAATAGCAGTAAATGCCTGAGTTTGAAAGCAACAACGTCACTCCCACACACACCCACACGCGTACGACGAGGAGGTAGTTGACTGGAAATTTCATTCGCGGAGCCTAAAACGTGTTCCTTTCCACTTCCTTTTTGAAAGAACAAAAGGAGCGCGCTCGGCTCGGCCCCCCTCTGCCAGTTCTGTAACTCATCAAAAAAAACTAAAAGCCGAGACAAAAAAAAAATCTCATTACAAAGACTATTTCCCTCATCTGTGTGGTTCAGTGAGGAAGCAGATTGCATTTCAGTACTTCATTAATAAATGAGTATGTGAACAATGGCAGAGTGATGGCTCCATTGTCTTGAAGCCAAAGTCGGAGGCACTCCGAAGGCCAGATAGTCATTCTGTGCTTTCCACCTCACAAGTCTGCAGATAATGTTTGCATCAAAACGTGTATGGCTGAATAGCACCGGGCAAAGAGTTTGACTTTTACAGCTTTGCACTCGAGTCCTTATCTTAAAACAAACTTTGTTCCGTCCACCTGTTTCTTATCAGCCCTCCATACACTGAGTCAAAAAACAGATCTGATGATTTGAGAAAAGATGAGAAAGAAGAGAAAAGGAAGCAGGGAAGAAAGCGAGGGCTGCTTCCAGGTCAGAATACAAGCGACGTGACTAACAGAGGAGCTTAATTGCAGTGGGAGGAAAGCCTGAACAGTAAGCACAGACGGATAAAAGGCATCTGGCAACCTTGTTGTCGAAAGGATTTTTTTTTTTATGATGGACTATCTCTCAAAATTATTTCAATCTGTTACTTGTTAATCACGGTTTTAAGCTTTGAAGTCAGGGATTTTGATAAAATTGACACAGCGGCACCTGCTGTTCGTTTTCTCTTTTTGAAAAGACAAAAAAAAAAGAAAATGAAACCGTTGCCTCGTTAGAAGCAGCCCCTTGGCCGCTGCACATTTCCATTCAGCTCTTGTAATGAGCTTTAAAAAAAGCACAAAGGGTCTCCCGTCAGAAAGCCTCGTCTTCAACTTTCACATCTATATTATCCAACCGCGATAAAAGTGACTTGTCGTTTCCATTTATACCGTTTGACAGAAGATGATTTCCTTTCAGACTCCACATTTCATGAGATCGCTCGCCATGGGGCTTTTTGAAAAAAAAATGAAATGATGAAAACTTAGACACGGAGCTTAAATACAGTGACAACTCAACTTAAGCAGGTGACTGACCCAAGAAGCTGCACAGATAGAGTATCGGAGTTATTTTCATCATAGCAAGACGGAAATTGTTCGGTTTGCCCCGTCAACATGTGCATGTTTTACGACATGCTTAATCCGTTATATTTTCTTTTACAAATAGAGACACAGGCTTTAACCGTCATCCTCTCTGTTCATGATTCATCTCACTGCCACACAAACATGATTCACCTCTCGGACGAACAAACCTCTCGTTCCTCTCTAGTTCATGAAAACATCGCAGTGCTCATGCTTCACCTACACACTGTACTTAGCTCACTGCTAGCGTGCTAATGAGATGCTTTTTTTTATAATTAGCTCTAGATCTGTCTCCCAATAAGACTAGTGAGACTCTAATTAATCAGAGCACATTACCCCGCCTGTACGTTTACACAAACCTCTTTCAATGCTTTATGGCAGTGAATGACGATATGATTTGCCCCCGCTGTTTACGGTGGAGTGGGAAGCTCGGATTCTCTGAAGAAAGCTTAGGTCAGAGATAATTGTTTTGTTTTTTAAAATAATGCCTACAGAGTGTCGTAATGCATAAAGAATTCAGAGACGATCGACTTCGTGCAAGAACATTTTCCTATTCTTACGCTGTACAAATATTTACTGTAAAATTACAGTAAATTACCGGCATTCAAGCTGCCGGTACTCTACAATCTACAGCTTCTCTATGTAAGAATACAGCAACTGACTGTTATTAAAGCAAACGGGTATTTACTGTCATGGTTCAAAATTACAGTATTTTAGTGGCAGCAGTTTCACTCGCTTTCTCTACTGTGCCGGAAAAATACAGTCATCAAAATGTACAGTCATTTGTCAGCAGTAAGCAGTAAATTACAGTGAAAAAAAACCAGACACTTGACCATTAAGGGAGCGGGCATTATGACTCGCAGAATGCATTGCTTTCAAAGCAATATACAGTACAAGCATAATACAGTAGGTCAACGTCTGAATTTCACAATAAATTTACATCACGGTGTTTTAAGGTGTATCTTACTTTTCTTGGTACTTTCTTTCTCGTTCGAATGTCAGATTCAGAAAATACTCCTGACTTCAGATAACTCTGTAAATGACCGGCATTAACATGATGAATGTCACCTGAGGAAATGAACACCCGTTCACGAGAACTGTAAATTATTATAATGACCCCCCCCTCCCCATAACACCAGATTTGACTAGGCCGGCTTCCATGTGCTTTATTGAAGTCCTGCTTTCGGAGATCCCTAAAGGAAAGTCTATCAGTCTCAACGGCATCAGCAACGGAATAAAGGGACCTGCTAGAGTCAAGGAATGGAAGGAAAAATACTGTATTCTGTTAATGCCTCGTCACCCGAGGGTCGTATTGTCACTGAAATAGAGAAAGAATGGTTCCATATGAAAAATGTCTCGCCACAGCAAGGCGAAAATGACGGCAACGGGAGGGGGTCAAATAATTTAAGATGTTCATATTGGTATTTTAGTGTTATACAATAGCATTAATATTAATTTAAATTACTGGTGATATCGGTAGGCTTTATGAATACATTTAGAATTATATTAGATTATTTCGAATTGCAGAGTCAAACAGTATGATGTCCACGTAATTATGAAGTTTAACTTATATAGGGTTTTCAAACTCAAAATTGCTTTAAAGTAATTAAATATACAATGCATTAGAGAAAAACTTAGTTTGGATAACAGCTCCTAAATTGTGTACGTACCTAAGAGAAAATGAAAATACGAGATACTTGGTGAATGCGGCACGTTCTCCTAAATAAATCTGTTTGTACGAGGGGTTCTTGCATGAGGCCCCTTTGTTTGTTTAGACATCAAAAGAGGCAGCGGGAAGCAGCTGATACCTGCTGTCAGTCTGACTTCTCATTTGAATGATTGCAGGACTCCCGGAAATAAAAAAGCAAGTCCGCCCGTGTTCAGAGTTTGAGAAAAGACGAAACTGCAAATATGACACATCATCGCCACCATAAAGGGTGAAACATATAATTTATGCATAACCGAATGTGCATGTGCATGTGTGCACGGCACACTGGGGTCTTGTGAAGCTGTCTAAACTGCCAGCGCTGTTCAAGCAAAAGCCGCAGGGCCCCGGGGACCAGTGGAAGCGAGGGATTGACCTATGAATACACTTTGTGGCGGGACGCCCACACCACCAGGAGATCCAAGGGTGCGGGGGGGTGTGTGTGTGCAGGGGCAACAGAGCAACCAAGAGTGACTGACAACCAGCTAACCTGTGTCAAGTGACGGCGCTCAGCACAGCTTTTGCCCATTAACCTCATTAACCCGGCACTTTGGAGGCTGACTCAGTACAGTGGTAGCAGTCTCATTTTAATAACCGAATGGACCACAGAGCCGGTCCCACTTATTATCCACCACTACGGAGGTCAGAGCGCAGGCTACACTTGAGAAGGCAGCACAGTGAATATTTTTAGACTGTACTTTCCGTTCCTAAATCAATAATGTTTAGCTGCTGTTGGTTAGAACAGCTGAAAAACTTTAAATTCACTGAGCAGTAAATCTTCAAGGCGACATACAACACTTCAACACATCTGACTTTCAGCTTCAACTGTCATTTGTGGATACATTTCGATCGGTCTTCACCACGTTAAACCTCCTTTGAGTGATGAAGACGTTCCAATTAATCATATCTAAGCAGATGCTGATTTATCTAATAATGTTTCATCAAAACAAGTTGCTGTGGCGATCTTACCCAGTTAACAAAAAATGTATTACAAATGGGACAAATGCACCACAAGTCCCAAGACCTTTTGGACAACTGAGCCTCCGCTAAGTCCTGCCCCCAAATGCAGACTGGCCAATCATACTACTACTACTACTACTACTACTACTACTACTACGATCCGGATGTTTCTACATAAAACCTGTGGAGCTATATAGCTATTAACAATGTACACACACGTTGCTTTTTGCTTTTTAATGATTGTAATAGTCTCTAACCTGTTTTTGCTGCTGAACTAGTTTGACATCGTGGATATATCGCTTTATAATTTTTCAGAAAATGTGTAAATATGTATCCAGTTAGTGACAGTGTGGGCTCCATGGTAGATCTGACAGCTTGACAGTGGAGCAGCAGGGGGCGGGGCTTAGCGAAGGGTCAATTCCGGCATCGACATTTACGGCCGATGTTAAAGGTCAGCGTTAAGTTAAAGGTGGAAGTAGTGTACTCTTCATGTAGAGAGGCAAAAAGTAAAGGACACAAACTAGATTGTACGACATGTCGTCCACACTCGTCAAAGGGAAAAATAGTTGAAATCTGTTCCAAAGGCGAAACACGAAGTGAAAGTGTCGGATTGATTGTTTGCAGCCTCCCACAACTCCATTGTCACAATGAAGAGTATCTGAATAGTGTATGTAGTGTATGTATAGCTGTCAGGGAACGGAAAAATTCAGGTTGACGACCGACTGAGCTCGTGTTGGCACTTGTCAACTAATAAAATGACGTGTTGTGACAGACTAGACATGAGCATATGCTCCAGACGAGCTGTGTTCATGCACATGTGTGTCATGAATAACACATGGGCCTTTGATTAGCGCAGAAAGCTTAAGATGTACATCAAAGTGTGTTTCCTTGATATTGTTATCTGCAGCACAGCTGTTTGTGTCGCCTACTTTTTTTTTATTTTCTTTGTTTCTCAGGGAGAAACGCATTCACTTTGTCAGACGTAGCCATGCATGATACAATGAGCCTATCTGTACCGGTGCGTTTCACTCTCCCTGACATGCTGTCTGTGTGGGTTTTGAAGCTTGTGGCTGCAGTGACGGCTGATGTCAGCCTCCGCCGGCTTTCAGGCACAGCGGCGCCACTTTTGCTGTTGTTCCGGGCCAGCGAGTGTGGTGACTGTTGCACCCTGCTCGACGGGCCGGGAGGATTACCGAGCAGGTGTTTGGAGTGATGTAAAAGACTAGCGGGGAATTACTGTGGGCGTGTGCTCGTTTGTTGGTGTTTTCCCATTGAATCACACAGAGTCGTGAGGTGCTTTTAGGAAGGCGAAGATGGAATATTCATAAAAAAAAAAGCCCGAAGGTGGGCGGGAGGAGGAGGTGAGCTACAGAATGAAAAAGAACATGTGGGAAGTGGCGATGAGAGGGAACGAGCGAGAAATGAGATCTGATAGAAACATCAGGAGGAAGAGAAGGAGACGGATCGGTGATGTTAATGTTCTTGCATGCTTATTAATAATTCACTGAGAAAATCTCTCTCGTTACCGTCGCTTATGAAATCCAATACCCATGCGCTCTGCCCGTTGTGTGTGTGAGTGTGTGTGTGTGTGTTCGTTGTGTGGCTGTCAGTCTATCGAGAGCCAGAGGACATATGCTGGTCAGCCAGCTGCCCTCCCTACTGTCTCATCATTTTCTCTCTTTCTCCCTGTAGGGTGGCCATTACAGTGAGCCCCCTCAGGCCATGCCACAGCGCACACACACACACACACACACACACACACAGTAGCAAACAATGGAAAATTGTTTTACACACATGCACGCTTGCACACACACACACACTCTCTCACGTCCTCCATCCATCCAGCCCAGCTCGAGGGCCTTGGTGAGTGGGCTGCAGCCCCATGCTAGGGCCTTGGCCACATTAGCGCCCTGGCGGGCAGCCTGAGCTCACCGGCTGCCCGCAGCAAACGTCCTCCCACAAGAGCTGGCACCCTTTAGAAGAGCTGGAATGGGCACAAAGTGGGAAGAATCTAATCCGGTTTGACTCTTTCCTTTTTTTTGCTGCAGCGTCTTCAGCCACCATGGGGCTTATTTAGGCCACTCTCCACTCTAAACAAATATGAAATATGAGTCCTGTATGTGATGTGTGCTCACTGGGAATTATTGGATTGAATGCCTGCAGGGTTAACGCTAAGAAAAAAGAAAAAGCTGTGATGCTGCAGTTATAGTACATGAAGCCAATTTAAGCCCCTTCACAGTGATATCACATGACAGCTTTGTGTGGTTTATACCCTGAGTGTAAGTATATCCTGCAGCTATGCTTCCCTGTGCGGATTAACACCTGAGTCATCGTTGGTCTGCGATAGCCCGCCTCCACCCCGGCTGCTACGCTCACCCTCCCGTTCACAGCCATTAGGGTTGAAATGAGCCATACCTGCGTAAGGGATGGGGGCGTCTTTGTCCAGGGCCACCAGAGGAGGATCGAGCAGAACGACGTCAGTGTTCTCAGTGATCACCCCATGGTACGACGTCTCAATCCACGGCTTGTGCTTATTCACTGTGGGGACAGAAGGCAGAGCGTGAGGCGTCAGTGAAACACTTCTGCTACCAGATGCATCGGATCTATCAAGTCTTAACATGGTGAGATGTACATCTACAGTTTCATTTCACCTCAGAAATAAACGATTGGAGTCTGACATGCACACACAGGCAGTGTACTCTAGCAAGAATACACACTTTTTCTTCTTCTTGGCTCCTCCAGCCTAGGTTTCTACAAGACATTCTCATTTTGCTAATCTCCCCCCAAAACCTATTTTCTCTCTTTTGTTATTTTCTTCCTTCAAACATTCCCTGCAGGTCTTAAAGCAAAGCGCCATGCTTGATCAATGACCACCACTGCGCTGCCAGCAGAAAAGTGTATCCGAGGCTGAGTCAAAACAAAGTTCATGTGCTGAGGGGCCTGATTAAGGGCCATAATTGAGTAACTGCCCCCTGGCCTGTGCCATTTGTTTACCTTCAGTCGGTCACAAAAAAAAAAAAGAATAAAGGGCGCAGAGGAAACAACTCCTTCGTGCTTTCAAGCTGGGCCTGAATGAAGCACACAAATTACGCTTTGTGTGCTTTAGAGCTCAAGTTTCAGTTTGTGGGCTGAACATGACACAAAGCAAGGCCGTTTTCTGTGGTCCCGTAGAAAAGAGAACAAAAGACATCCTGTGGTTTAATAAGGAATGAAGTGCAAATGCAACTAATACTCCATTCAGTGAAAGAAAAGAAAAACTCCACATGAGATGCTAAAACGTGTACTCTACAAACAAGACCGACAAATGTTACCACGTACTCTATAATGTTCATACAGTCTTTATGTAGTTATCTGTCTTCACGGCACTGAAAAGCAGATTCAACAAACAGGGCCATGTTTTGCAGTTAGTTAGCAAGCGTGCAGGAAAAGTCAAAATAGTAGCTTAAAGTAACCAAGAGATTATTTTATTCTCTAATCTTTGTCTCCCATTTATGTTGTTTTTACTGGATAAAAATGAACTTTTGTAAGTATACCAGAATGCTTGTAAATTTACATGATAAAGAACCAAACAAGTTGTGCAATTACTGTGGGTTTCCTCGAAAAGCTAATGAGACCATGGGAAGAACACGCTAATGCTGTACAGGGATACATATTCACGGGTGTCAGGCCGGAAAGCATGACTAGCGGCCCACGTACAGCCAGGGGAGAGCATTTACAGGGGCAGAGAGATGGCAGCACAATAGTCTATTAGGACGTGATAAATATGCATGAGCGTGCCGCAACGGTGACGGGTAAAATGATGCCGGATTTCAACTTTAAATGCCAAACCGTGTCGTTTGGGGAGTTGATAGCTTGCTGACGACGCTGTGCAGGAATGTCAAAGAGAAACATGATTTTTTTTATGGGTCATCCCTGTCGCTGCAAACGCTGCCGCAAAGACAGACCAACCCTGTTGTTTTTGTGGAACGTGATGCAGGTGCAGACTAATTAGCACACATGGTATTTATGTCAGATCTGGCTCTCCGTGTCTGCAAAATCAATTACTGCTTCAGCAGGAGAAGAAGACTTTTATCATAAGAGAAAAATGGAGAGAAATTTGAAAGCAGATGAAAAAAAAGCTAATATCCTCCTCCAGCTTGGAACAAGTGCATAACCCCAAATAATGTGTAAAACAGGCTACAACCCTATTTGAGCACAATGCGTGACAGCTAATGAGGAGTCTGGAGATCAAGAAGAGGCTCAACTTCGTGTTCGGTGCTCTCAAGGATTAGGAGGCCTGTTGCCCTTTAAATCCCTGATGTGGCCGTTTGTGCCGCTCGCCGTGACTACTTCGTGTCAGGCTGACCTAAATGTTCTGTTGTGACAAATGTTCTATTGTGAGAGCACGGTGTGATCGGAGGCTGTTTTTTCGGGGCTTTGGGTATCGGCAGGTATCGAGTACCGATCAGATGCCGGTGTTCAATGAATAAGCTGCACGCTTCACTGTGTGGAAGTGATCATTCTATGTGTATGGCAACATTGGCCTTGAATTAAACATTGCTTTCCTTACTTTGCAAAATGTCAAAATGTACCATCAACATGGTAAATAGTCTTCAAAATGAACAGGAACTACGGTTATAGTGTCAACCTTTTTATTGCAGTAACAAATTGGTCCAGAATATAATGCTGGCCTGTAACCAATGATTATTTCCATTACAGATTAATCTGCTGATTATTCACTCCATCAAATGTTTGGTCTATAAAAAGTATCCATCCCAGTTCGTCAAAGTCCAAGGATGTCTTTAAAAGTCTTGTTCCGTCAGTCCAAAGCCCGAGATATTAGTTTATATGATATTCAATTGCTTAATAAATGGGCCCCATTATTAGGGATCCACCAATCTGACTCCTCCAGTCCCGATACCGATACCATGGGCCTCTGCAGACACTGGGTATCGATCAGATACCAGAGTTTAATGAATATAATTAATAAGCTGTATGCCTCACTGTGTGGAAGTGACTGGGAAATATAATATAAATGTACCGAATAGTATCCGATTGCAGATCCGCCGCATAACCAGATCCAGCTATTTGAGTGACTATCGTCCTGATCTCGGTATCTGTGCATCATAACACAAGTGGCAGACACCAGAACATCACAATCTAGTCTGATGACATCTCCATGCTGGTGACCTTTGTGATATCACCAGAACACGACACGAAGCGCATCTTTCCACTGCGGGTTAATGATGTCTCAACGCCTTGCCGCTTTCTCTCTCTGTGGGTGTGGGAGAGGGAATGGTTTTTCACCAGGAGTGATGAGGGCATTAAAGGAGCGGTCCACCTCCGGTAATCGCAGCAGCGTCTTGATGGGGCGCCACCCACGTGTCCAACCCCCCCCCCCCCGACCCACATCTGCACATCCGATCTGACTGGTGAGAAATGAGACGCCGTCTTCATGTCATGGGGTCCATGCATTGACAGCTTGAGACACGAGCCATTAACACGAAAAATGGATGGATAAGCGCCTCTCTTTTTGCAAATAATGTGGGATGTCAGAGGCTGGAGAGGGGTGGAGGGGAGGCGGGGGTGGGGGGTTGGAGAAATGAAGCAGCCAGACCATCAGTTCCAGAGATTCCCGGGGGAAACATTGCAGCCGCTTACCACGATCGAACCCTCGGCTGCGAGCGCTAATGCCTGGACACTAAGTGATTAGCCACATACTCCTGGCACCTTGAATCACAACTAAACACGGTTAATCCCCTGATCAATACGGAGGGAACATGACACCCCGCACGGCCAAATGTGTCGGCGTCGCCTCACTCCGCAGGTGAAGTCAGAGGGAAGCGCTTCTCAGAGTTGCTCTCTTTGCAAAGTTTATGTGTGCCAACGAACGCACGGCAATGAGAACATGTATCCCCCTTTTGGCATTTTGATCAAACTGTGCGGTGCTCAACTATACGACTCAGCCTTCAGGCTTCAGACAGCCTCTAATAGGATGGGTGCTTAAAAAAAATAAAGAAAATCAGCAAACACCGGAAAAAAGACAGAGCTGCTCTCTAAGTGACCCCAATTTTCAAGAGCAAACACCTTCAATGGCGACTAAAAGCACTTGGTAAATGGCGAGCAATAACCTCTGTTTGTGAATGGAGAGAGGTCGATTTGCCGGCATCTTATGAAACCTCGTGGCTGTTTTGGCTGAACGTGACGAGATGGGATGCAAAGGCCTTCATCCCCAGGAACGAGAACGAGAATCAAACGCACCCTTTTCTATTTCATGCCTTTACAAGCAGAGGAAACTGCTCACCTGAGGTTGTTGTGTTTGCTTATTCAAACTAGGGCTGGGATTCAAATACCATGACCTTTTCGTCCACTGTGTCACACAAAGAGGGGGGGGGGGGGGGGGGGTTCTGTTAACTGGCTTCAAGGCAGACTTGACAAAATCATTTCACTTCGTATAATATCTCTTGGAAAGCACGTAACCATATTTCAGCGTTTATTTCCTTTCAATGAAAAGCGACGGGTTCCACCTTCTTCTGCTTTCAGCTTGCGGCAGATATGTAGCAACTACATGAACAAATTGTATCACTTGTGTTTCAACGATGACACAATTATTTTTGTTCCCCGCGATCAATTTAATCACAGGGGTCGAGGGATACAGTCATCAAACCTGTACGGGCCAATGTAATCGGGTTGTGTGACAGCCGAAAGGTGAGCCGTGGAGCCCGGCTGCCCTTTACCGCTGGCTACCGGTCAGCGCCGCTATCTCCCTCCGCCATTTCACTGCCAATTAAGCAGAGAGTCACGGATTTGACTTGAGGCTCCGAGCATGGCAGAGGCGCTGTAACGGCTGATTAATCTCTGACCGGGGCGACGGTGCGCCGCGGTGACTGTGCCACCTCCTGACGGGCGGGTGCTGCAGTCTGAACGGGCCTTGGGGGGGGGGGGAGAAACTGTTGTAATTAAAAAGAACTCTGTAGGAAATTAAACTCTGATTGATAAGGTCAACAGTATTGGCTGCGATGAATACATCAGTGTAATGAAAAGTAAGCGTAGCAGAGACGGTTAGCCATTACGGCCACCAACAGGCAATTACACAGCAAGCTGGGAGCTCACGCCGGGCTCGGAGAGAGGCTCGGAGAGAGGCTCGGAGACGCCCATCAACGGGTCACTGCGAATTACTGAGAGCCATCCTCGCTGACGTCGAGGTGGGGGGGGGGGGCTGTCTCGGGGCCTCGGTTTTTCTTTCCCTCAACCACTCCATCGTTGCAGTGATCCGTGTCTGCTTTGAACCTTGGAGATCTTTTGAGAACTTTAATCTTCTTTGCACTCAGTGCACCGGCTTCGCGCTTCACAGAGCAGGCTGACAGGACGCGTCTGCCGGGAGAGGACTTCATCAAATATAAAAGCTCCTGAGTAGAGTTCTCGTCCAGATACATCCTATACATTGATTTAGACTTGAGATCAGTAGACTAAAGGATAACGCGTGTAGACTGTAAGTTCACAAAACGGACTAATTAAATGACTCATTTAAAAAAATGTATTCGCTGAGGTTTTGGGATATTAAAGGTGTATTCCAGTGATTTAGTGTTGTACTTGCAGTGCTGTGAGCTGTGTGGTCTAGTACGGGTCAAGCCCCAAAAACATTAGTTCCTGTAATGCAACTCTACAGAGCAGTTGGCTCCACAAACACATCTTTCTCCTTCCAATGACACCAGGAATTATAAAAAGTCATGATCTTAATGTACTGAATGAAAGGAGAGACACCCAAAGAATCTCAAATGAACAGATAACAACAATGTTTCTCAAACTTGAAAATGACCTGTTTGACAGGGTGTTGAAAACAGATGAGGAGTGAATCCCAGCTTACTTCTTCCATCACACCAGTGTTTGCAATGTTAAATACAACAAGGGAACCAAAGCGAGGATCAAACCACAACAGCTGCCAAGCTCAACACATGAATATGAGGCTTTTCTTGCGCTCGGGCGGAATACAAGCGAGTTCATTATGCAGTCGGCACATACAGAGAAGGAAACAGTGTTCCTGCCAAAACACCTGGGTCACGCCGAGGTGACCCCAGCTCCTTCTGCTGTCGTCTCATCTCAGAACAGAAGTCTGGAGGACACGCAGTGGAAAGTAAACTTCACACGCCATCGACAAAACACAAACTCTTCATGTCCTCTTGGATTAAATTGGAAAACATGACTTGGCCGGGAAACAATTTGCCTGTTTGGCCTTTTTTTGTGGCTATATATTTGGATTTAGTTTCTTGAGAATGTGAGCCATCCGTAGCCCTGGGCAGGGTGAGATAACACGAGATCACACGCTTTTTTGGAGGTTTGTTGAGAGGGGAATAAACGAACAACTCAGAGGCTGCCCTGCGTAGCCCCAGGTGTGTGTAAATGCGTAGTATGTAAGCCTGTGCATGTTCTACTTTTGTGGCCCACGGCATGCCATGGTCCCAGTGCGTGTGCGTGTGTGTGTGTGTGTGTGTGCGTGTGTGTGTGTGTCCGTGTGTGTGTGTGTGTGTGTGTGGTAGCGGAGGCTCAGTGGTCGGAGAGCAGAGTTGCAGCGGGACCCCACAGCGTCCGACACCGCCGATGGGGGAATAACAAAAAGAACAGCGAGCGCTCTGACCGCGATATACAAAAGCACACAAGCAGCCGAGCTCAAAGGTTTGTAGACGAACAAAAAAAGAGCATAAAGGTGTGTTTATAGTTCTACACTACACAGATGGGGAAGAAGACACTGACGAGGAGGCAAGTGCTGCCGCACGTATCAAAGTCCGGCTTTGTTTGCACCTCAGTGAACAATGGCACGTTTTTTTTTTGTTTTGACATTTCTCTGTTTCCCCTCCTCAACATTATCCCTGCAGCGAAATGATAGAGCGCAGGCAAAGGTCAGGCTTCTATCATGAGCTTGGTTTCCATCCACCTTGGCTGTAGTGCACCCCCCCCCCCCCCCCTCCCCCGGAGTCAGAATACACAAGCAAAGAGATGAGAATGAGAAAAAAAATGGTCAGTTTGCTTCTGTACCGTAAGCGACCGCGCAGCGATGTTACTGTATGTGCTGCCCCACTTTCAGACGGGGACTTATTAACCTGCAGAGATAGGGAGGGGGGGGGGGGGGGGGGGGAGGATGGCTGCTCCGCTACCCTCCCAGAGCCCCCGAGGTAGAGCGAGAAAAACTAACAGAGAGAGAGATGTGTTATGCATAAAGGTACACAGCGAAACTAAAAGCATCCGTCCAGATGACCAAGAGTGGATGTATAGGAGCTGAAAATGCACTTTTGGTGCCATCACCCGCAGCTATCGTGACCCCTCTTTGTCAAATGGCTTGACAACCACAAATGTTCCCGCGGTGCATCATTTGAGGGCCATTATCCTGGTCCATTATTGTATGCGCAATTTGAGATATGGCATTTAGAGCTTCCTGCCTTTCACACAAGCACGCACACCGGGAGCCTGTCAGGAGATACACCCACAATCAAGGTACATTTACCTCAAACTCCACATCTTTAGAACTATTCTGTGCAGTGTACATCGTAACTCTTTTCAGGACCTTGACAACTCACCATATTTAATATTATTTCCAATGTTACGTGATTAGATACGACATACTAATCGGGTACGATTAGAGGTGTTTCATTGCTGAATTGCCACCTTAGTCTAATGTCGTAATTGTTTTTTTCTGATGGGTTACTTTGCCCGATGCAATCACTGGCGACTGACACGTTCCTCTAATCAACGTCACTTTCATTCAAAACAGTTGCCAGGGGAGCTTTCGCTTTGACGTCCCCGTATTGATGCTGCCAATTTCAGCTTTATTGCGTTGTAAATGTAAATGAACATTTATTGTGACACACGGTCGCACACAGCACAGCACGAAGTGCGATTTAGTCTGCGAGCACCGTCAGAGGTTGAAGAGAGTAAGAAAAGAGAGGCGGAATGGTGCATGAGGGTTGCTCATTCGTCAGTCTGGAGGCTAATCCACGAAGGCGTTTGTGATTATTTAGATACATTTTTATCTTGTGACTCTCTGTGGTGCTTTGATCAACCGTTAGAATACACGAGAGCGGCCTGACATTTGATATTTAACAAGCGTGGACTTGAAAGAGAAGGGATGTTGCTATCCTATTTCTATCCTTTGGTTTTTAGGGACATTAATGTAAATGTACATAGAGAGAGGGAACTTCAAATATATAAAATCCTGAATAAGAAATGGCCACAGACACTCCTGCTGATTCAAACCACTTCTACCGCGCAGTAAGAGGCTCTTATACTCCTAAAGTGTGTGTGTGTGTGTGTGTGTGTGTGTGTGTGTGTGTGTGTGTGTGTGTGTGTGTGTGTGTGTGTGTGTGTGTGTGTGTGTGTGTGTGTGTGTGTGTGTGTGTGTGTGTGTGTGTGTGTGTGTGTGTGTGTGAAGCACCGCCTACACTTACAGCAGTCTGACCTTGTGAACAATTTGTCCTCATGTCTGTTCTTATATACATTTACATTCCCATTCTTCTTCTATTGATCTTTACTTTTATTATTTTCTTTACTTTCAATTTCTCCACAGCCTCTGTCTTTTCTCTTCATCTATTAATCTTTACTGTTTTTTTCCCCTTTACTTTCAATTTCTTCTCCGCAGCCTTTCATCACTCAAATACAGCCAATCAAATGCTGGCTTTTATCTGGTCAGTCATTCTTTTCATCTTAACTCCCTGTACAACCCCCCCCCCCCCCCCCCCCCCCCCCCCCAATTTCCTGTTTCCTTCCCAATTGCAGTACAAAGTCACATTTACTTATTTAAAGTTAAGTTATGGTAATAATCCAAGTATAGGTATAAAGTTGAAGTTAAATATTAAAAGAGTTATGAACATATGAACAATGGACACAAACAAAATGATGTAGCAGACCTGGAGATATCATTTATTATTCCACATATTCGCATTCTTCGTGTACGTCAAAACCTGGTGCCCGCTTTACCCACAATGCAACTCAACGGCCGTCATTTAATGTCGCTATTGTAGCCTCTAGCTGCTAGCCTCCAGCAGAGACGAGGAGCAGGTTGCAGGAGTCCGATGAGCTCGCTTCTTTCTTTCTCACTCTTCTAACTCTGACACACAAGCGAGTGACATCAGACTTCAGCTCCGTCTTCAGACACTAAAGGCTTCAAACTACTTCCGTCACACGTCCAGTACTCCTCCACCAGTGGAAGACCTGTAAACAGACTTTTATGTGTAAGATCCGTGGAGTTCCATTCTACTTACATGGTGCAACCGGTTCTTACTCATGCCTCCAGTTACACTCCCGAGCGGACGCGTAGTGGTTACGTTTACTCCCAACTTCGAAAGATTGCGTTCCGCACATGTGCAAAACTTGTAGCGGACAGTAACTCTGGCTTAACTTGTAACTTAAACCCCACTACATTCTAACTAAACTGTGTTTGAACTCACCAAACACATCGCTGATGCAACAGACTCATTCAAAGACTAATTAATCAAAGATGATGAAAGCGAATGTACAAGCAATGAACCCAAGATGAAGAATGGACATTGCGTAACACAGATGTGACTTAGTATACAGTATGTATGTGATGTACTGGATTTCAGACTGGAGAAACACCCACACACACTTTGGATTGAACCTGAAGAGCTAGTGCATGACCATGAAGCCCCGGCTGTGAACCGTGAGCACAGAAAGACCTGGAAGTCAGCGAAGTGAAAGGGAAAGGTGCTTTGGACACGCGTTAACCTCCAGCACATCTGAGCAACGCGTGGCCGATCACGCACATTGACGTCTCTCTCGCACACACATCGACATCGTCACTGAGGCTCGGTCGGATGTGCTTCGGACCTGTCTGACATGCTGATAGCTGCTGTGCAGTCTGAGGGAGATGGAGGGCAGGAGGAGAGTCATCACCTCCCTGGAGGCTGATCAAGGAGATACACGTGAAGCAACACTTGAGCGTATGCGAGTCGGAGCACGAAAGGTAGAGCACCACTTCAGTGTTTCAGAAAGGTGATTGCAGTTCTGGTAAAAAAAAAATTAAATACAATAGCAGACATTCAGCACACACACCCACAACCCCCACTTGTAGACATACGGAGCACACTCGTGTCCACAGGAAGCTCTCACAAACAATTATTGTGCCAAGCCTCCCACTGGCCGGCGCTCTTCATTTTATCGTCTTTGTCCCACAGACCCCATTCAAACCCACTGGATGTGGCATTTGAACAAGTGCTAAAGCAATCAGTGATTTAGGAGGAGAAAAAAAACCTCTCAACCTCTTTTTAACCCGGCCAAAGTTCAACTGGTTGCTATTGATTTTCATTATACTGAAGAGAACGAGAGCAGAGGAGAGGCGAATAAAACAACACATCGTTTGATGAAAAGTTGCACTTTGCCGTTTTGTGCAGGAAATTAATTCAGGTGGAAAACACACGGGGGTTGAATGGATTAAGCTCGGCAACTGTTTGTGTTTTATTGTACCGAGAAGTACACCTGCCTTGTAAACACAATGTAAAACAAGCCGCCACCATTTCACAGCAGGGCCTAAGCCTCTCTGTCTCATTGAGCCTTGAGATCTGTCGGGATTCATTTGGCTTCTTGCGTTTCTTTTTACCAGTGGCACTGGTGAATAAAAAGCCAAATTGCTGGCTGCCAGAAATGGAACAGCGATGGCTGGTGAGTAATGTGGTTGGGGTGGCGTGTGTGTGTGTTGTTGCTCCAGCAGTAGAGCAACAATCCTCCTCACAGCTCTGACACACAGACGAAGAAGAACTGCAGACAGACGAGGACAAGTATGAACTCTAGTTAAAAGTGCTACCAATGGTGGAGACCTTCAGTTGTTAACATGAAAGACGGGATGGTTTCAAAAGAGGGATGCAACAGTGAAGGGGGAGACAGCCTTGGTGGAGTCATTCATTGGCTGGCTGACGCCATCTCTCTGGAGAACAGCGGTTCTCCCGATGCTACGAGGCCAGACACCCACACATAAATACTGTAAATACACACACACACACACACACTTTCATATGTTGGTGGACCTCAAAGTCCGTCACAGACAGCCGGCAAATACACACAGAAACAACGAGATAAAATATAAGTACATAGACAAAAACAACAACAACAACATTGTTAAAAATAATAATTTACAGGAAAAACATTAAAAGCACTTTTTTAAACTTCAACAAATACCATAAAACATGCGCAAAATATCTCCACGTTCAGCTACACTCATCCCTGAGCAGGCTCTTCCAAGTTATATCTGACTGTGAAAATATAATTTATATATATCATTTTAGAGAATGTCTATAATTTTGACTTTTCAAAGCTTGAGTGATGACACTCTAGATCTGTTCATTTGGTTTTTTTCTAATTAAACTGTAGTACTTTGAAGACCTTGCATTTAGAGTTAATCGATGTTATCAGATATGATAACATCGATTGTAATGACGACCGGGAGCACAGCAACGTCGCTTCTACTGAGCAACATCAACAAGCCGACAGTTGAGCCACGAATAAAACCGATATACAAAACTATGACCCACGGTGTAATAAAGCGTGAACAGGATTATTACTGCACAGTAGCAAACATCTGGGATGTGTCAGAGACTCAGAGACAGCTGTTAATGCTGTGGATATGGAGGTTCTTAGAGAGTGAGAGGTTTAGACGCTGCTTATAGTGCACTCTCTGAATCGTCCCACAGATGACCTCTTCATCCCACGCGACCCCTCGGCTAGCTCAGAGGCCAATCGTTGGTGAGGCGGCCGGGTGGGCGGGGCAGACAGACCGACGCGAACGCAGACACAGACATGAGTGGTGCCGTCAACCTTTGAGAGGATAACAAAACCCATCAGTACGGCTGTGGAAAAACAACATATTTACTTTCTCAAGGAAACACATTCGCACACAGTGCAGACAGATGCTGCCCACAGGCTGAAGCCTCCTTGACAGCCTTCTGATGATTGACAACACAGCACTAGGAGATGTTTAGTGCCTTGGAAATGTAGCCTGTCCGACCCATGACTGGTGCTTTCCAATAAATGTGCCACAGATTTGTTTTGAAATGGATTGTTTGGTGTCTTCATAATGTAGTATACGTTTGTATTTGATAGCAGACCATAGAGGCTAGATCATCAAAGAAGTTTATTCTGATGAAAACAGCTTCCGTGCATGCATATCAATGAGTGATAAACCTATTGAATGAATGAATGAATGAAGTTTATTTATATAGCGCTTTTCACAGACAGAAGTGTCACAAAGTGCTTAACAGAGCAGACATTTAAAAGCATAAAAAACACAATGTGACCCTAGGGTCAACAAATTATCTACACAGAGAAAATAAAAAAATAAAAAATAAAAAATAAAATAAAAATGTAAAACATATTTTAAGATATGCATTAATGTATGCATTATTATAACCCAATGACCTGGGACCGTGAGCCTTTCTGAGCCGAACCACAGCCAGTCGCTGCACACTGCAGTGGAGGAAACCCCGGCCAGCCCATCGCTGAGAAGGAAAAATATATTTTCTGTTGATTAGGAAAGTGTGGCAGGACACAGTAATCAACGAGGAACACGGCAGACCGCCCTTTTACAACATTGTCCTTTAAAAGTCATTGTTTCGAAAATGAATTCCATAAATATTACTATACTTTTGAATAGTTAATCTTAGAACTGTGTTAAACTATATGTTGAACACCAAATTAGAAAGCTTGACAGGAGCTTGACCCCATTTAGTTATTTGACCCGATGCTGTTTTGCGCTGCTTGCCTGTTTCGCTTCCACCCAAGATTCAAATTCACTCTTTGCCATCCACGACTCACAGATTATACAAAAGCAGGTTCCTGCAATAAAGTAAGAACTCTGCAATTCCATTACAGCACTCCGAGCTCAAATCCAAGTGGTGTTGATTTGAATGGCTTCGCCTTGGGTTACACCCATCTCAACCTGGCTGCAATTATTTTCGCAGAGGCGATGACAGGTCAACAAAGGCAATTACATCCCAACGGCTTGAGGGAGCTATTTCCAACACTAAAAAAAAAGAGTCATTTCAGTTAAATAGCGACAATTATTGAAATGTCCTTTAATGCCAGTTCGAAAAACTTAAATGCGAAATTTGACAACCACTATTCATTTGCTTGCAAAGAAATCCTGAACCTATTCAGGGACGCACTCGATGGGGAAGAGCACAGAAGAAAAGACAAATTATAAATAACTTCAGGGGAGAACTCCTTAAAGGGAACACACCTTGAATATTAGATGAGTCAGATGCCATACACACACACACACACACACACACACACGCAGGTATAAAGAGTCGAACATCTAAATTGCAAACTAAACATGAAGATTGATCACACCAATGCGTCTTTCTTGTGGCACAGCAGGGACAGCTCAGCATGTTCTTCATCATTCACAATCAACGGGAAATGTCAGAGCTGAGAGTCTGGATCTGCTCGTGTGGAAAAGCACATGCGCCGGCCTCAACACTCCGCTGACAGAGTGCTGAGAACATGTGTATTACTTACAACGGCTACCGTCGAGTAATCAACTGTAGAACGCCTGTGTTGTCAAGTGTGTGATGAATTGAACCGAATACCGCCGGGGAAAAGAAACCTATTGTGCTACAATCAGCCCAAATGATATTTGGTTATGAAAAATGGCTTTAATCTAGAGCCAGAGTCTGCATAATGGAGCACAGCCATGCGTGGCATCAGGCTTTGGTTTGGCGAGGCTACCACCTGACACTGGCCATTTGCTCGTGTCATGGCTGCTGACGAAGATCAACGCTTTGCAGAAATAATTAAGCTTCTTCACACGGCCAAATTCCAGATTCAGAGCCTCGGCTCCAAGCCTGACACGTGTGGGAGACCACATGCATCATTGCACGACAGCCTTATTGTCCTATTGTGACCTGACCATGAACGTCAACGCAAACCTCCGGGCGACCCCCATCACAACGTTTACAGTCGACTCTATAACGGCGGAGAGCAGGATAACCCACGCTGACGGCCTTCATGGAAATACAAGGGAAGTCCTTGCACCTCGCGGTAGTATCCATCACATGACATCACACCCATTCTACCGCCAGCTCTGCAGCCATTTTCACAGCCAGTGCCATAACACGGTTCACACACAGTAGCCCTGGCCCAGGTCTGGCCCATGCGTGACACATCTGCCGCCGTCCACAGAGCGAGCAGCAGCGTCCATCAGTATTCTAGGTGAGGTCTGGGCCCTATGAATATTTGAGTTGCTCGCAGACCGAGGGCAGCATAAAGATGCTGGTTGCAGTTCAAAGGCCTCTTAGCATCAAAAGGAATACAGGGCTGAAGCAATTCCAGAGGAGGGGGGGGGGGGGACACGGGTATCCAACGGCAGATTGCAGAGGGGGGTAAGGTGCAGGAAAAGCCCTGTTAGGATTCGTAACAGGCCATTTAATATACAAATGGAAAATTAGAAATTTGCTTCTGTATTTATTTTCCTCTGATCTGAAGCTACCCGAAAGCTCCTGCGGGTGTAACTAACAAAAGGGGAATGCATTTTATCGGCAGCTGATCACGATTTACCCAAAGTCAGCGCGGTAATGTCTGAGCTTGCATTCAGTGGTTGGTATTCATCAGTCATCTCGGAGCCGGAGCGCTGTTCCGCTGTCAGTTCAGGTCGTTCAGGTTAATGTGAATATGATGATCAAAGTCAGCCAGTCGGCGATTCCTGCTCAGCACTCCTCATCTGTAACACTGGATAAATATCAGCTAATGTGCACATGCTTAGAGGCTATACTGCACGGGCTCATCGGAGGTGTGTAGCGGTGCAGCTACTCATTTCAAATGCACACGCAAACACACGCCGAGGTGGTTAGAGAAAGGTCAATCTTCATTCTGACTCCTCTGCTGCTCATACTGCCAAATGCAGGCTGCGTAGAAGCCATCTCTCTCTCTCTCTCTCTCTCTCTCTCTCTCTCTCTCTGACACACAGTGACAGAGATTTGATGGATTTGAGAAAAATACATTCATGCACACATAAAAAAGAAGGTGTGGGAGAGTGTAAGGTGGCCCTGGCAGCTGATGTAATTGGGTGGGGGGGGGGGCCCAGTTGTGGAAGCGATAAAACAAAGCTTCACCGACCCTCTCTCTAGTTCGTGTTGCCAGCTCAACCTGTGTTGGTGGGCAGCAAAGAAGAAGAAGAAACTCCCTCGTTCTCGTTACTGGCAAAATAAATATATTACAGCTACGCATGATCAGACTGCAGTGAGGAAGAAAGAGGGGATGAGTGATGGGAAAAGAAGGAAGTGAGAGAGAAACACACTCATCCATTTTTCATGGCTCCTCGCTGCAGCTGAACCTGCTGGACCGGAGAGAGCGAGAGAGAGAGAGAGAGAGAGAGAGAGAGAGAGAGAGAGAGAGCGAGAGAGAGAGAGAGAGAGAGAGAGAGAGAGAGAGAGAGAGAGAGAGAGAGAGAGAGAGAGAGAGAGAGAGAGAGAGAGAGAGAGAGAGCGAGAGAGAGAGAGAGAGAGAGAGAGAGAGAGAGAGAGAGAGAGAGAGAGAGGTGACTTGGAGAAAAGGAGAGAGAGTTTATTTTTTTGACAAAAGCTTATCTTCACTTATTTCGTGGTGTCCTCGCATGTTTACTAAACGTCACCGGGAAGGCCGGACGGAGGTTTTTTGAATTCACGCCGGCTGCAGCTCCTTCAAGGTTCTTCTGCTTGTTGCAAATTGATCAAGTCACTTCACCGCTGAATTCAGCCGTCTGCTTTTGACTATTTGTAATTCTGAGAAGCAATCGCCGATCGCTCAAAGGAGAGCTCGATTCTTCAACTGATCCAACGCCACGAGCTGTGTGTGTAGTACCTTCATGCTTCTCCACAATGAACGTCAGCATGTAGGCATTGTAACTTGGCCGGGGGCGGGTTTTGGAGGTCATGTTACAGCAGGAAGTCAGTCTCGAGCGCAGTAATGAAGGCAGAATAAGCAAACTCACTGATGCTCATTAATTGTTCAGACTAATCTGATTACAGCGACAAGACCTGCGGAACGATACCATCCGATAAAGATCCTTTGCATTAGTCGTACACCTATTCTCTTTTTTGTTTTCTTTTTATCATTTACAATATCTTGCCGTCTTCCTTTCGGTGCTGGTGAGTGTGTGTGTGTGTGTGTGTGTGTGTGTGTGTGTGTGTGTGCCACTGGGAATCTGGATGACCTTTCAGATGATAATCTTTTCCCCCCCGTGACTCACACACTTCCCATGCTAGATTATGCTAATGCAACATTTGTGCCAGTAAATGAGAAGGAGACAGCGGGCAATATTTTTGTGTGAATTGGTGGCGCGTGACTCAAAATGTAGCTGATGAAGACAACGACAGAGTGAACACGGGGCGGTTGCTATGTAGAGTCATTTTTGCACATTTGCGTTGCAGCAGATTCTTTGTCTTGTTCACCTCCTCCTCCTCCTAACATCTCAAGCAATGGTTTGCTACACAGCTGTCATGTGATGTTGGATCAAGTGTCCTGTGAGAAAAGCGATTATTAAGTTGTCATCTAGTTTGAGTTAGCTACGTCACCATCGAGGCCTCGTTGGTCTCGGGGTATAATTCTCAAGAGGTCCCGGGTCCAAATCCCAGACAAGCCCTTATGAAAAATGAATTGTCTGTCTTCATGAGACCATTAAATCCACACCTGTGAGAGAAAAATCTGTTTTAAGTCCGCGTGTTGCAATGGTTGCATGAATCAACTGCTCCCTAATAACCCTTTTGTCTTGGTCGACCAACACCTGAGAATATTATCTGGCGCTCGTTAGCGTTCTCTCTTCAGCCAGTCATTTACTGAGCATTTCTGCAGCGTTGCCTTGGGACAATACCGTGCAGCCTGGCTTATTTAAAGTGGCAGTCTTGAAGAATGTAATTTAAACAAATGTGTGGTCTCTATCTGCTGCCAAACGAGGTACCGCGATGGGGATTCTTATGAAGTAGTCGCAGGAAATGCGACGTCTCTGTCGGTGAGTTTGACACCGGCCGCTATCGTTCATCAAAAAGGCTTCTTACGAAACGAGACGGCCATTATCTGCATTTCTTTGACAGTGGATCAGTTTGAAATATCACAGGGAGTAAAAGAACAAGCAGCCACAGCGGTTATATGAAGAGCTGCAGGCGACAGGCTGCACACCTCCAACATCTCGGCGAGGTAACCGACTACTTTCCCTTAATTATTGCCTGACTTCTTCATTAACATCAGATGCCCCCAGTATTCTGGCACAGACTGTATAAAACATATTTTCTGTTAGCGTCAGTAAATGAGTTGTCGCCAAATCAACCAGGACTGAACTCTTACGGACTGGCACATTAATAACACTGAGCTATGGGTATTTGACAGCTGCGTAGAGCGGCAGAGTTTGTTGTTGTTCTCAGTGTGATTAAAAGCAACAGTGACTCTTACAAGACAGAGAATCAATGCTCAACCGAGAAGCTTTAAAAGGTGCTCAATTCGAAATTCAGAGCACATCTATTGCCTCCACACGGCCTCTCATCATGGGCGGCTCACAGCTAACGGTGCGAGCGGTGCGAGCGGCGCAAACAACATCAACAGCGCCGACAGAGCTAAAAGCGTTTACCTGAGGGGGAACCGCTCGGTAGGCGCTACTCTCCCTCCATGGCGTTATCAGCTGTAACAGCTGTATGAGAGCAGTGCACAGCGCCGACCATGAGCTAGCCGGTAGGCCACGCTACCATTCACTAGCATGCACTAAAAGGCATGTGCAGCCTGTAGGGCTATAAACAAAAAACAGAGAAGTTGTGATTAAAACAGAGGGAGAGGGACTGCATTCTCTGCTCAGGCACAATACTCCACTTGATCTTTAGCAAAGAGTTGTTTGCTGCTGTAATAATGCTCTTAAAGTCGTATAGAGAACCTTTAACGTTCAAGAAAATACCAACACGTACCAACCACATTTAAAGGCGGCACCTGTTTCATTGTCCCACCCTTGCGCTATGCTAGCTGCGCAGGGCACCCAAATACCAAACGGACAAGCAGGTGCGTTTCAAGGTCACCAAAATGCCAACGAGCAACCAGACCCGCAGCTTTCGTGGCGCTGCGAAAGCTGCAGCCCAGCCATGTAAAGCGAGTCAAAGAGACAGCGTAATGCATCCTGTCATGCATGTCAACATGTGTGTTTATCGGTCGTTTGTAGCGTTTTCACAGAGCAGCCCGATCCGTCCGTCCAGTGTTCCCATGCGTAGCCCTGTAAGCCGTCCTATCTGTGAACATATGCACGCCCCTACATCTGGATGAGAGTAGTTTAATTATAGTCTGATTACGCCTCAACATCTTCCACCGCTTCCCATATTACAAGGCCTCTTGTTCCATATTAATGAGACGCATTAAAATGGAAAGCCTACCCCCCCCCCCCCCCCCCACCACCCATACTTCTTCTCCTGAATCTTAAGCCATCGCATACGTTCATCCGCTGCCTGTTACCGATTGTCCTCCAATTCATATTCTGCAGGCGTCGCCCCTGCAATATCCTCACTGCCCTCCATACGATCCCCGGAGGAGCCTGAATACCAGTTAATCCCTCGTTAAAGGAAACAGTTTGTGTGGTGGCTGGATGGATGGTGCACACTGTGGTTTGAGGTTCAAGTACTGTAATTATTCTTTTAGATATTACCGCAAACAAGACAAAACGCAGCCACGGGAAACTTGCCGTGAAGCCAGAAACTTTAAAGCTACTTGAGAGGAACTTTCTGTGAGATCACGACGACGATGCGGAACAATCACCTATTTGGTGTAATTGAACCATTCTACCCTGACTGGGCTGTTAACAACCTTGCACGTTTTCCCATAGAGAGTAGTTCATCAGGAGTTTTCCACCTCGTCTGACGCGGTGTTTCTTCACCCTTTCATTAGATATCTTCACACCTTAGCTGCAATTTTAATCTCCCATAATCCTTGAACACACATATGAGTTTCACTCACATCACATGATGGGAAACTTCTGTCCCTTGCCCCATAAACGTCCCTCCAAATGCACTGTTGTGCAAAAGCTTTGCTTGCTCCCGGTTCAGTCGCTAACACCAGCTAGCGAGGCAACCTCGTCAAATATGACTGTGTTTACCTTAGAGGAGATGAGGCGAGACAGGCGGGGATGATCAGCTTCCTGGCTGATTAGCCGCGATGTGATCTTACTTTCAAATGAGCTGAGACTTAATGAGCATGTAGGGGGACTTAGCAAAATGTGTACTTGTTTTATTTTAATTTAACTCTGAGGAAAGGAAAGGTTAGTGGGGCGTAGCGCGTCCAGGAGTTCTGAAAGTCACACGAAAATGCTCGCTTGCCAGTTTTTTTTGAAGATGGTGAGGAAGATACGTCTTTACAAAAGACTGTGCCCGATGTTGTGATTGCGAGAAAAAGTCTTATCTGCAGGTACTTTTCGTTGACAGAAACAAACATAAAATGTATTTTTTGGGAGGGGGCAGATTAATCATTTCTCCCCCCCCCCCTCCCCCCCTCCTCTCTCCGCTTCTTGCACCGCCTCATCTTTAATATCTCTCCTCTTCTCAGTAGCCGTTCCACGCTGTCAGCCAATTTCTGCCTCCTATCTGCGGCCCAAAAGTGTCTGTGCTTGGCTGATTCTACTGATAAGAGACTGAAGGCCTGCTGTCCACATAGGAGGAGGAGGAGGAAGAGGAGGAGGAGAGGGGAAGGGGGGATTGAGACAGAGAGAGAAACCGAGAAAGGATAAAAATAACACTATTTGGGTATTATTTGCAAAGAAAAGCCAGCTGTTGGTGGCTTGAGACCTAACTAGCAAGACACTTACACACTTCTAGCCTCAACTCAAGTGTATACACATTACGTTATGTAATTATGTTCCAGTGATGTTTGAAAGAGCCCCCATGAGCTACTTGACTTGTCAGAATGGAGGACTACTCCATAAAAAATACTTTTTTTTCTCCCTCTCCAGTCATGGGCTGCTGATACTGTATCAGTGGAGGAAGATGAATCATTTGCATTTACATGAAATGGTGATGAGCGGAGTGGGAGAGGCAGTGTTGGAGAGAATGAGGGAGGGTTTAAGGTCAAGTTGTACTTCATAGAGGAGACACTAATCCCCCCTGGGGGGGGGGGGGGAAAGAAAGGAAGCTACCCTGGAAAGTACAGAGCTGGAGGAGGGGTGAGGAAGGGGGAAGATGAACATAGCGGAACCGTATTTAACTGCTGGCACCGGAGCTGCGCTGGACGTGATGTGGGAACATATCTGAAGACACCTTTTACACGTCCGTTTGCGAAATGAAGGTAACTTTCTGCAAATGATCTATTCAAAACACCAAAGCAAATGAAAACACCGACGTACCTTTCTTTTTTTTCAACCAACAATTCTGCAAAATCTCATTTTAAAGTCTGGCAACCCTACAGTCCAGTCTCTTTAAAGAACATACAGGTAAGGAAGAGAGACAGTAAATCCATCCTGCTGCCATTCAACATTCAAACATTCAGCATCCTCTGAATACTTGTTCTTGGTAGATATTGATTATATTGGTGTTGCGGTAACAGAATTTCCATGAGGCCACCGAAAAGAATTCTGACCATTTTAAATAACAGCACAGTAAGTTGGCTTTGTGTGTGAAAGGTTTGCAGTCTCCCAGTATTGGGTTTTTCCTCGTCTACACTGCATCGTGACACTAGAATCTTCAGATTCATTCACTGTGGAAAGCATTTTCAAGAACCTCCGTTTTTGAGAAGGGAACATGACCAGCTCACTGTGGATGGAAAGCTAATGATGGAGAACATGATCAAAATCTTAAAAAGAGATTAAGCTTTCTGTTTGAACTGCAACCCCCCCCCCATGTGTGTTTGATGCCAACACAGTACACAACCTTTGGTGGAGCAAAGAGCACACACACACACACACACACACACTCTCACGGACCAGTGTGCATGCTGTGAGCAGTCTGTGCCCTTTGCTGAGGTTCCCTGCTATGCTACACGGAGCCCGATGCTCTTTTCCCTCCCCACGTCCCCCACTGCTCACACATAGATCTCTTTAATGACTGCCAAGAGATCAGATCTCTATTTATCAGACAGACTGCAGAATAAACAGCTTCGACTGTCTTTCCCAAGTGTTTGAGGATCAAATCCTTGGCCCGCACATGGATGCATGAAGAGAATCTGCCCGCAGTGACAGATTATTACACAGACTTGTGACATGCGACAGTTAATGCTGTTATAAGGTAGTGATATGTTGCTCCAGTTAGCTGGATGGAATACAAATCCATCATTGGGCATTTTATTCTCATGCTAAAAATGCTAATGTTTCAGTCAAGATGCAGAGAACCACGGCCAAACGCATCAAAAGAATAAAAAAAAAGGAAAAGTGAGGAAAAGCCTGATTCAAGTAAAGCTTTGAAAATGGCCGAGAAACACAATCATTCATCGTAAGCTACATTGCCATTGCCGTGCATACTTTTTTTTTTACTGTGAGTGATTCTGTGTCCATATATGGAATGATTTTGAGGCCCGAAGGTAATGAACACACATGGACGAAGAAGGGATTTCTGGAACATATGACCCCACTATTCATAAGACTGAGCAAACATCGTGTTAACTGGTGACTTTCAGCTGAATATGTCTGTGGTTGCCCATAGAAACTGATGTAAATGGATAATAAATGAATAAATAAATAGATTGAAGGCTTTTACAAGGACCCCTACATGTTCTGTGTTTTCAAAAGCTGCAGTCACCTCGAGCAGCCACCAACGTATTCAGAGATGAGAGTATGCGATTCCTAATCTGAGACCACGGTTCTCTGTCGAGTGGAGCGTTCGGCAGTGCGTCGTTCACGAGTGAGGGTAAAGTGGAGCGTGAGATCGGCAGGAGCATTGGCGTGATGTCAGCAGGAACATGGAACAGTGCACCGTGGACTGTTTTGGTGAAGAGAGAGCTAAAGGCGACGCTCTGGATTTACCCGACGACGTACGTTCTAACCCTCACCTGCTGTATGACCATGAGCTTTGGGTAGTGGCCGGAATGACTCACACTTAGGATATGGAGCTCAGACATCAATGAGTTGAGGTGGCGAGGGCATCTGATCAGGATGCGTCCTTGGCCGCTCCCTATCGGGGGTTTCCAGGCCTGGCAAACTGATAGAAGACCCGAAACACGGTGAAGAGATCATATATCTCATCTGGAATAAGAATGGCCGTCGGAGGAGCTGAAAGACGTTTGCTGGGGAGCTGACCTGCCCCGGAAAAGCAGCAAAGAAAATGAATGGATGGACTTCTCCTCCAGTGCTACAGATGCAAACTGAGGCTAAGCTGCCTTCAAGTCCTCTCATTCCCATTAAGCTGCTGCCTATCAGCCAATTAGGTTGTGACTAATCAATTAAAATCCAATCATAGTCAAGCGCCATATCCAATCAGCTTTATGATGGATGGTCTAAACATCAGTGCGATGTCACTGCCTGTTTCCGTAGCGATAAAAGAAGAAGGTGGGCGAGGAAGGAGAGGAGAGAACAGAGAGGTCGCTCCCAAGGACTGGTAAGATGTAGCCGGGCTAATGACAGAAGATAAGAATCAAGGATGAAAACAACCTTGATGAATATGGTAATGAAGGTGCACGAGCTGAATCAAAGTCGCTCACATCCTCGATAAATCCTCTTCCAAAGTACCTTTTTCACACCCACCTTCTTGTCCCCGAGATGTTATGCTGCCAACACTTTACAACAACATGGTACATTTAGGGCCTGATTGTAAAGGACCAGAGGTTTTAGCAGGACACTGGTCCACTAACATGCCGGCTCGTACAAGATACTCCGAGGAGCAAAATGTCTGAAATGCATGAAAAGAAATGAAAGCACACAAAGGGAGTAAAGATGAGAAGGAGTTCAAGAAAGGAACAACTTCGCCTTTGTTCTATGCACAATGTGCGGAGGATGTCGGCGAGCCGGGACGCTTTGATTGTTCTTAACGAGATTAACGTTTCGAGGAACCCTAACGAGGGTGCGCTAATGAAGGCAGATCAGATAAGCGCAATGCGGGGAAGATTAAATACGGATGAAGAATGTTGGGCTCTGTAACTGGATTCTAGTTCCGTCTATGAGGAAAAATATGTGTATTTTGAAAGCATCGATGTTAATAAAACCAAAAGGTAGCGTTAGCACTCAATTATGTTTCGTGAGAAACCATCAATGCGGCGTGCCGTGAAGTGTTAATGCTAAAAAAAATAGGAGCCTGTGTGTGTGTGTGTGTGTGTGTGTGTGTGTGTGTGTGTGTGTGTGTGTGTGTGTGTGTGTGTGTGTGTGTGTGTCATTATAACTGGCGAGAGAGTCTATTAGGTAGGTGGGAGGTGTGAAGGTAATCCCCTCTGCTGCAGAACCAAATCACTTTCTCTCCCTTTCTGTCTCTCGTTCTCCTCATCCCTCCATCATTTTGTCTTATCACTGCAGCGGCCTAACGATGATGAAGCTGTGGACTCAGCAGAGGAGTCAGAGGAGCATTACCTGTGTTGCACACACACACACACACGCGGTGTAATGGTTCTGGGCCGAAGCAGTGGGTTTAAGCTTTAGCTATCAGCGCTGCCTAATAGCTCAGTTAGAGCAACAGTGATTGGTACGGTGTGTAATTCGTGTTTGTGTGTCTTTGGTGTTGCATGTGTGTGAGAGAGTGCTGGGTTGGACCTGAACACAATGTGGTAGCGGGGCTGCAGCCTCACCATCACATACAGTACATGTCCTTCGAAAAAAATCAATTCGTCCCTTCGGACGTGGACAAAGAAAAGAAGCCTAAGTGGGAAAGGGAGGTAACAGAAGACAACGGCAGGCAGCCAGAGAGGCAGAGTGGTGAGGTGAGGCCTTGATGCACAAAGCAGCTCAGGCAGAGAAGAAAGGCCGAACATGGGACAAAGTGTGTGCATATCGTTTTGCTTAACATGCAAGCTGATGATAAACAGGAAGGTTATGAGTTACTTAAAGTAATAATCTTGCAGATTTTCATTTAAATAAATGTCTGTTAAGCGGTGGTTGAGACTTTGGCTCACTGAGGGAAGCATCGCAAGATATGCAGCATCACGAACTCGGAGTCTGTGGCAACATTCCCGGGGAAAAAAAGGCCGTTTTTCAGCTGCTGCTAATGCAAACCCAACGTTGCTGCTGCAGCTTCGCAATAAAAACATTCAACTGCTTAAACACGAGTCGACTTGTCCTATGAATTACTCACAGAAAATACAACGTGTTTGTCCGTAAGCTTGACACTGACCGCGAAACTACTTTCGCTGTTTGCAGACTCATGTGATGTTGCGGCTTAAAATCAGATCACTGTTTGTCAGCGAATGATGGAGGAAAAAAAGGCCAATTATTGGCTGCAGATGTTGTGATTGTCTTCATCAGAAAGACAACAGTTTGTGCTCTGGCCCCGGCAGACCTTTAGCCTTAAACCTCATTTGAAGTTTCCAAATCAACTAGATTGCCCCTTTATCTACAGTTTCTGGTTAACGGGCATTGATTTCATAGAAATTTGCAGTAAACACATGAACATGTTACCCATGCTACATATGTACTACACGTGCACTATATGCTAATGTTTGCTGCCTAATTAAACTACGCTTGACGATAATGTACATGGTTTTGCACATAAGTACTATACACCTTCAACTCGGATTAAGAAACTACATAAAAAATAGGGATTAAGAGTAAATATGGAGGCGTCAGACATTCAGTAAATGTTGTACATGCAGAGTAAAGGGATGGCAGCAGTAAAACCATACCATAACCAACCATCAATCACTTTTCTCCAGACGTTGTGTTGTCTGGCCACGCCTCCATGGTTCCAAGTGCTCTGCCTTTTGTAACATAAAGCCCACTTCTTGTTTAGAACAATCAGAGGACCTAAATAAACACTAAACCCCTAAAAAATGACACCTTTAGCTGTAAAATATTCTGCTTCCTCTCAACCATCACAGCAGCATTATGAATCCAAATGAAATGTATTCCGAGTCCTATTTCCTCAGCACACGCTATAGAGCTTGTACCCGCACAGGGTCATCACTTCTTCCAATCAGAAAATAAACAAGTGTTTTGATTGGTGCTGTGATATTGAAATGAATCACAATTTGATCGAACCAGTCGTCCGGACCTCTGCAGTCTACCAGATGGTGCTTTGGGGGCCACCAGTGGTTGACAATAGCTAATCAACGATCCCGCAGGTTTTCTAAAATGTCATGTTGTTTGGTTCACTAGCTAAATGATTCTGCTTTTCTTTCACCATCTCTCTGCAGGCCTATACTGGTTCCCGAGAAGAGTTTGGGAGTTCACCCAGTTCAGCCTCGTCCGAGCCATTGCAGATTCTCAGTAATCTTTTCCAAATGCCAAAAACGCAGAGGTGAAGTCAGAGGTTTACAACCCGGAGCCTCAGAATAAATACAGGCTGTGCCCACCCAATGGTGTTCATTTGATATGAATAGTGTGGGAAACGTCCGGGTATATCACTGTGTGCAACGAGCACTGCCATGTTAATGACTCCATAACTTAAAGGAGACCTGACACCCGTTCCCATACTCGCTTCTTCCACCCATATGCATATATTAACGCTTTCAATTATTTAGCGGCATTGTCATCCGCCAAGGACAAAAGGCTCTTCTGTGAACAGACAAATCATCTCTCCGAAAAACAAAAGGGAAGCCGGAGAGCCGCCCATGCTGCTCACTCCACGCAGCAGCTGCACAAGTATACGCATGAGCTCATGCAACAGCGGCTGAAATCAGATTCAGGCCAGAAACACAGCACATGCATCCGATAAAGTCAAACACTTAAGCCAACGCACACCGCAAAAACCTGCACCAGGCGCCACCATTGTCTCTCCCATTAAGAGCTATGAAATCTCATTAATGTGCATTAGTGTGTTTGAGTGGGGACTTGGGTGGCGAGAAGATTGAATTAGGACCTAGCTCAGCTCCCCTCAAAGCAATTATTTGTCTTCCATCAGCTTATTAAAAAAAGGCAGCAGTCGGCGAAGTTTACAGTGCGAGGAAAACACTGGTGGCGGCGTGTCACTCTGTGTTTCTGGTCTTTAGGGAGAGGACGGTTACAAGTGTTGTCATCCTGTTCTCCCTTAATGAGTGGGAATGTGATGATCCACGGAAAGTAGAGCGCGCTCACGAGTCAACAACACAATTTGGGGAATAAAATCTGCAGTCCTGTCTCTTTCTTCTGCTCTGTGTGTGTGTGTGTGTGTGTGTGTGTGTGTGTGTGTGTGTGTGTGTGTGTGTGTGTGTGTGTGTGTGTGTGTGTGTGTGTGTGTGTGTGTGTGTGTGTGTGTGTGTGTGTGTCCGTGTCCCCAGGCCTCCAGTGCTCGCTGGCAGTTCAGCTCTATCGTCTGTAGCCTGAGGGAGTCTTGCTTGGTCAAACTCTGTGCGATATATTGACCAAGTACTCAGAAAAGTGTACGTGTGTGTTTCGGGCGAGGAAGAGGGAGAAGGGCTGTAGATATCTCAGTGTGCAAATACAATAAAAAAAAACGGTATGTCTGCAAAAAACGTGAATATATCTTTGTGTGTGTGTGTGTGTGTGTGTGTGTGTGTGTGTGTGTGTGTGTGTGTGTGTGTGTGTGTGTGTGTGTGTGTGTGTGTGTGTGTGTGTGTGTGTATCCAGGCCCTACTATGGTTGCGACAGAGCGGCATCAGTCCATAACAATAAGCCAGAGTCATATCGCACGAGCCTCTCCAAATGACACCAACAGGGTCTTCTATCACACAGTACAAACTCTAGTCCCGCCCTGGAGGACACACACACACACACACACACACACACACACACACACACACACACACACACAAGACAATCGGATGATCTGGATGAAGGCGAGATGGTGATGAAGAGAGAGAAGGTCACAGTCAATGAGACAGCAAAACAATGGAGAATGACTGGCGACGAATCCAGAAATAGGATTGTGAAGGATAGGCGGCAACATCCGGCTCTAAAAAGTGAACCTAGTGAAGAAGTGCCTCAAACTTTCATTCTCTCTCGTGTCCACCAGAGGGCGACTCCTCTGGTTGTATAGAAGTCTATGAGAAGATGACTCTACTTCTCTCTTGATTTATTCCCTCAGTAAACATTGTAAACATGAGTTTATGTCTCAATCTCTAGTTTCAAGTCTTCTTCAATACAGCATGATGTTCATTTAGTACATGATGGTCCATTTAGAGTCACACAGACCATAAAGCAGGGGATGCTTTAGGGCGGGGCTACACGGTGATTGACAGGTCGCTGCCACACCGTTGTCTGGCTTTTTGCCATACAACGTTAACCCTTTCACAGTGTTGTAATTTAACATTTTGGTTGCTTAAAAATGTCTTAGTCAGCGTACCTTTGCACTTGGCTCCACCCTCAAGATGGCGGCGGCCAAAGTGTCAAACCCTAGGCTTCAAAAGGGTAGGCTACAAACCAGTGGCTGTCGTAACCGTGAAAACATCCACTTCACACATACGGTCTATGGTAAAGGAGTGACGGGTCAAAACTAACCCCAGCAAACTGGTGGTAAACGCCAGAGAGAAAGGAAGAAGAGAAGCAGAGACAGACGGAGACAGACGGAGACAGTGGAGCTTTGAGATTATTAATAAAACAATTTTTAAGAAGTGGCAGTGTGAGTGCTCCATTCAACCTCAGCATCATGTGAACGAATGCTTATATGTGCGGCAGCGGGAGAGAATGCATCAGTTGCTTTCAATGCTATTTGGGTATTTGAAATTGAAAACAACAACAGATGGATTGTGCTGTTCACAGCGAGGAAGCCATCGGCTCTGTGACCTTTCTGACCCTCCTCTCAATGGCCACCGCTGTGCCATCCACAAGACATTTTTTTTGATTTAAATGTCAGGAAAACATTTCTTCAACGTCCTTTTGACAGCATTTCTACCTGGACAATGGCGCCGTAATAGCCCTCAAGAGACAAAACAAACCCAGCGAGCACAGATTAGATGAAAACACGTGTATCTGCAAACGACAAAATGAGGCCGCAGCCTAATTGCCTCTCTGAAATCTGCTCAACAGTTTCAAAAGCTGTTTTGGAATTTGTTTGCCGTCGACCACCTCCTGCGCCTGTCGAATGCACGCTTGGATATCATTTTTTTACGTCTCGGTTTTTATATTTTTTATATTGCACGTATAACAGAGAGACGGATCATGTGTTTGTGAGTAGTGGGCTGATGTGCTTTGCTAGATAAGACGATATGCAGTTCCATGGCAACGGGTGATAAGTCGACTAATTGCAACACTCAATTCACCAGAAGGCCTTGCACTGACCTGACATGTGAGCGTGTAGTGTGCAAGTGTTGCAATATATATATACATATATATATACATATCGTGAGAAAGTGTCTCTCTCCTCCTCTCTGCCATGCACGAACATTACTCCCACTTCAATTACAGATCCGAATATTGATTCATTCAGCACAAATGAGGAAAACGAATCCAGTTGGGTGTTATGAAGATGCTCTGATTTGATTATGCCAGGGAATCAAGACGATAATTAATGGAGATTTGCTCTTTTCTATGCATAGCTAATGACGGCACTAATTTCTGTCGACGCGGAGATATAAACAGAAGGAAGAAGCAGGAGAAGAATCATGTGAGCACTCGCTTGCAAGAATACCGAGCGGGGTATCTCGATGCATGAATATTGAGTATGAAACAATTGTGTAATCTCTTCTTCACAATTAAAAAAAAGCAAATAAAGTGCAGTCAAAGGCTTGATTGGTCGAGATGTCAAAGTAAACACGAGTCAGACCAACCACTGGAGATTCCCAAACACAAATCGCTGAAATTACCCACAACAACATGGCGACTTCTCAGGTTGAAATGACCATTTGCGTTTTTTACGAGGCGTGTGCTTTTGTGCCAGTGCATGCAATTATAGTTTCTCTTATGAGGCATAGACAGCTATTGTTATTCACACTCGCACACCGCATGTTCTACTGTACCCTCTCTGCACCACTGAATCGTGAAATCGACTCATCAGTAATAGGTACAGAGAAAGAGAGCGGGAGAATGGAGGCGGCGAGGGAGAGAGAGAGGTAAAACAACGCGCGGGAAGATAGAGGATCGAGGAAAATAGGAGAAATAAAAGAAATGGAGGCAGAGCGGCGAGCTGGATGATAATACGGCGTATTATGATGCTCGGCTCCTTTTGTGAAGGCAAGCTGTATTACAGGCTGCAGGATGAAGGGCGAGGTACAAAGAGAGAGGGCCATGCCTCAGACATGGCTGAGTATATGAAGGATGCTATTGGAGGCCAGGTATCGATCGCGGTATGCATCAGCTCAGCTCTAGGGAGTTGATCAGATGCCCTGGAAGACGCCCAGCACACACACACACACACACACACACACCAAGCTGGCGGGAGTCAGTAGTGAGGTATCAGTCAGTGTGCTAATGCACTGTGGTCCTGGTGCAGGTCTGCATTAGTCGGGTCTTTTCTCAGCGAACAAGGGGTTTTGTGAAATGGCGCCAAATGGGTCACGAACACAGATCAGTAGATTTAAATGATGTAAAGGTAAAGACCCTCCACCGAGAAATAAGCTAGTGTGCTGGACGTTGATAAAATATCATGGGTTAGCTAATGGTTAGATTATGGAAATTAAAACAACTTAAAGCTACTACCAGGAGCTTTTGTTTTGCGTTGTTTTTGGTGGTCCCTGTGGACAAAAGCGGTACTGTTTTGAACATGCCATTGTCAGTTTGGTCAGTTTCCACTGGTTATGTGCATATAGTGTCTTTTCAGAATAAATCTATGATCACAGGAAATGAACAGGTTTTGCTCATTACGTGCATACTGTCTCTTTAAAAACTCTCACAAACAGTCCCGCTTTTGTCTACAGGGACCGTCAAAATCAGCACCAGACTCCCGGCAAACCTTAAAACTAAGTAAACCAATGTTGGAATTTGTTTTTTTTATAAGAGACTGCGTGCACGTAACGAGTGGAAACTGATGATAACACATTCAAAACCAAAAGCCTCATCGTTTAAAGGGGCCAATGACCAAATGGCGGTTTTCAATGAGCTGGGAGTGACAAAGTGTTGAAAGAGCAACTAAACCCAAAATCCGACGTACTCCACAACCTCTGACCACATAATGGAAACAGGCTTTCAACCTTCAACCAGAAAGCACAGTCAAAACCGTGACTCTCTGAACTGTCCACTGCACTACATCACCGTCAACCCGACGACAAGATCCACCTCCACAGCTATTCCATCTTGCGATCCCGTCGGAGCGGCAGTGGGCAGTCCCAACTTCCTTTTCATTTCGCCTCCATCAGCAGATCTTTTGGCGACCGCAGTGAATACCATTTGATTGAAGGGATGTAATCAAGCAAATAAATGCTCATTGTGCTCTTTCCCCGCCTGCCAGCATTACCATTGTAAATATAGTCATTGAGGACGATTTATTCCATAATGTACGCTTGTTTCCTTGGTAAGAAAAGAAAGTACTTTGTGCCAAGCTTAGGTCTTTGATAGGGGACCGAATAGACGATAGAATTTCATTATAGCCTATCGCAGTTTGTTTTTTTTACTCTGCTGCAGCTAAAGGAAAATCTTACAAGACAACATGTCCAGCTTTCTTTCTTATTTTCTTGCAGCATATTCCTCTCACAACAACTTTGATGTCATCTTGTTTACATTTCTCGCCACCTGTCCAGCTCTCACACCTCCATTTCTTTCCTTTTCCCCCAAATCTTTTACTTTACTTAGGTGACACTGGAAGAATGGCTACTCGGTCCAGTCGGGTCTCCTTCTCCCTGCTCATGTGCGCTACTAGGACTCATGAGGGAAACATATGAGGGAAACATATGAGGGAAACATATGAGGGAAACATATGAGGGGGGCAGATGATTTGTACAAATAGCACCAGACTACATAAAGGCCTAAAATTATGCTTCTGGCAGATGCACGCACAGCCTGCTGATGGTGTCACATATCCATGAGAATGCTCGCTGTAGGAAGTGCTGATGTAACCATGCGTCGGGTTGGTGTGTGTGTGTGTGTGTGTGTGAGATTCTGTGGATGACGGTTTAGAGAGTGGTCATCCATCAGCCCCAGGACAGGGCTGTGGATGGTGATTATAGCACAGGGGGGGGGGGGGGGGGGGGGATCAGTTCTCCTGATTGATCTACCTCTCTCTTACCCAGGTCACAGTTCAACTATGACCATTGCACACTTTTCACTGGCAAAAGTCCACAGCCAGAGCCGTAAATCTATAGCGTGCCTGCGCGTGTTTATTAGTATTGCGTGTGTGTGTGTGTGTGTGCGTGTGTGTGTGTGTGTGTGTGCGTGTGCGTGTGCGTGTGTGCGTGTGTATTAGCGTGTCAGACTTTCCTCACCCAGATTTTCTCCGCCGACGCTAAATAATTCAGCAAATACTGCTCTCTGCTCTGGAAATATGAGATGAAATATTTAAATGTTGAAATTGCAACACAGAGCAGCAGAATGGTGGCAGAGACAGATGACACAGAAGAGAAGAGAAGAGGATCAGACGAGAGGAAATACTTTCAATAATATGGACTTTCTCCAATATCATATCTTCAGCTCTCAAGGACAGAGAAAGATGACATAATATATGGTAAAGCAATAAAGCTAATATAATATAATAGCTCATCTCTGGTCTGTGAGCGCATACATTTGAATATCTAATACGCAATCTTGTGAGTAGTGTTTACCATGTGGCCTCATTTTGGGGACCCAGTGAAAAATGAGATGATTTATGTATGAATAAAATTCTCAGTGCACATAAATGAGTACAGTGTTGTGATTATTCAGCTGTAGCCGTTAATGCTGTTAATTGGTCATTATGTTGTCTATTGGAAGCCGTTATGTGTGCTCTATTGTACCGCCCTGGCCTTTGAATTTAATTTCCCTTGGAATAAAATCGTATTGCTGTCGTCCCCTCCAGGTTTTGGCCCAAAGCAGCATGCCGTCGGAGGGTTTTCTGCCGTGTAATACGCGTCAAAACTCCTGTTGTGGCTTTGCTGGATGCTATGAGAACCTTAAATGCATCATGGGGGATTCCAGGGTGATTTGGGTGAGAGCTGCTCGGCCCTTTGATCCACCTTCGCTCTGTCCTCATCAGTCTCTTTGTTTATCCCCCTCTGAATCAGTCTCTCTCTCTCTCTCTCTCTCTCATCTCCCTCCATCCATCACATTCGCTCTTCTTTTTCACACGGCATCTAGGAGTGGGCACCACTGCCAGATAGCCCCCCGGCCTGGCATCATCATTTTTGCCTTTGACACATTCAACCTCGGGCAATAACAGTCACTCTGTGCCACTCTCCTTCCCTTAATCTTTCTCCCTCCCCGAACCTCCTACATCATGTCTTCCGCACCAGATTTTTTCTTTCCTCCAGCTGCTGCCAGATGTTGGCCCCCTCTACACTTTTTGACTGATGCGCTCCCTCTCGCCCCGTGCAGAACTTTCTCCCTGCCCATCAGCCTCCTTTATCTCCCTTCCCTGCACCCACTGAAACAGACAAGCGCTTCACATTTACTTTACAATAACACTTATCTCCTCCTCCCTCCTCTATCACCCTCATACGCTCTGATCAATAACTCTCACACAGCAAACGAACAGCAGCAGCAGCCAAACGTTTGTCAGGCTACACTGGTGTTTTTCCTCACAGTCGAATGCAATGACTAATTCGATTTAGAAATTGATTTGGGGGGAGGGGGGGGGGGGGAATTATGAGTAAACTGATGGATAGAGATGGATGCCTTAAATGGAGCAGGAGCCACGAGCCCACTTCAGGCAGACAACTCAAGCTGTGCTGCTACACCAACTCATGATACCGCTTATAAATCAAGACCACCTCCAACCCAGCATTCACCTGTGACCTCGCAAGTTCACCTGGAGGAAGTCCATTGTGGTCACTCCCCCACTCTCTCCTGCTACGAGCTCTGCGTATTCGTACCGGTAGTGACACGGCGCTTCGTCCAAACACTGATGTGATTCTCCGAACACCATCAATCCACTTCACGCTGGCCAGGTGTGGAAATGGAAAAAAAGTAGGAAGCACTTAAGTGCTTTGCAATAAAACAAGCTGAAACATAAAAACTCAACAAACAACAAGCAGAGACAGATAAATAAACCAATAAAACGCTAAGTGAGTTTTCAGAGGAGTTTTCAAAGTCAGTCCAAAGTCCTGGAGCCGGAATCTGTCATCTTTGATTTTTAGAGCAACAAGAAAGGAAGTGTCTGAGGAACAACAAGGCACTAAAAGGTCAGACACATAACTTGTCGTGCGGCTCTTAAAGCTAGTTTTGAAACTGATCCAACGGAAGAATCCAGCCCAGGGTTGCCACCTCTTTTTCAGTGAAAGTAGCTCGTAGCACTATAGCTCCAAGAGTTGCTCAATCTAGCAAGAAAGTCGCAAAAGTCCGCAGCACCGGCAGCCCGTCCCTTCGGGCATTCCTCCAAAGCCCCTCCCCCAAATTATCATTGTGGACGCAAACAACGAGCATGAACAATGAACGAACAATTGTTAGCACTCAAAAGCTGATAAACTAGCAGCTTGTGGATCAGGTCGACAGGCAGGTAGGCCGTAAAATGGGAAATATGGTCTTGTTTGTTTCTTCCAGATAAAACCCCGGCAGCTGAGTTCTGAGGATAGATATCTCTCAACCAGCTCCCCCCCGCCCCCCCATTCTTCACACGTGCAACGCTGGGAATGCAGTCGAGGGACGACTGTCAGGAAGTGTCTATTTCTGCTTGCCGCTGGCGCGTATAAGTGTGAAAGCTGTAAAGACTCTTGCTTTACATCGGGGTTGATGATAGGTGTGTTGTGTTTTTTCCCCGCAAATGCTCATTCTTCACATGAAGATACAGCTGTTTCACAGGGCTGGAAGGAGTATTCGTGTCCTTTACCCGAGTAAAAATATAGTAGTACGTATGGGAAAATTGGCGATTGATTACATAATTAGTTTGCTAATCATTTTCTGTTTAATTATTTGTTTGAAAGGTCACAAGCCAACAGGGAACAACTGGTTTCACCTTCAACAATGCATTGTATTATCTAAGCGTGTCAATAAACAGGATCGAATGATTTAACATGGATCCCGAGTCCTATGATCCGATGCTTATATCCAACACAGCTGCACAGTGCACTCTTCGAGTACAAGAGTTCTTAAATCAATACACATATGCTTGACATTGAATAGCACTGCATTGCATTAAGGCTTTTGTTTTGTTTTGTTTTAAACAAATAAAATAACAAATCTCTCCGAAATCTTTTTGGCCTTGACGCCGTCTCAAGGGACTTTCTGTCTCCCATGTGTTTCTGTCTTCATGCAGCTTTTGCCCGAGTTACCTGACTGAATGGATTTCCACTGAGTGTTTATCGTTGTCATCTCTACATGTTGTTGCATGAATAAATTATTGTTAATGGCTTGTTGCACGCTGGGCTTTTGTTGCACTAGTTGCGTGGTGAGTGTGGTTGTTGTCATCTTGTCTGTCTGCACAACATGCGGTAAGAAAACAAAAAAAATGACAGCAGAATGCAGGAGACTCTCACACTGAGCTGAAATGAATCGAGCGCACATAAATCAGGCAAATAACATCAATAAACAGTCTCACGCTGCATTTTGCTGTCTTTTATCGGGCGTGGTGTTTTCACACACACACACACACACACACACACACACACACACACACACACACACACACACCACACACAGAGCTCAGTAGAGTGGAGGAAGTTGACAGCGGCTGCATGAAGGCATCGTGAGTAAGAACACCATGTGACAGCTGACAAAAGATCAGCTCGGGCTCAAAAGCTCAATATAGCCGTCACCGGTGAGTTCAAAGAAGCCTCGATCGGCCCGATACGATCTTTGAGATCGATATCGTGACATCACTACTGTCATAATAAGGCAGTGGAGTAAAAAAGTACAATATTTTCCTCTAATGCTAGCGGAAATGGAAGTAGTAGAAGAAAATGGAAATACGTAGCAAAGTGCAAGTGCCTGAAATTATACTACTTGAGTGAACGTAGTTACTTTCCCACCACTGCCGCTACGCCCGAGTTGGCTGACTGAAATGATCCGTAGGCACATCAAGTGAGGGCTAATTTAATTCTATCTCAGCACCTACACTGTCCCCGTGTCTGTGGGCGGATGCGAGGTTACTGCCAAGAGCCTCGGTCTGCAAGTAGCAACATCACGCCGATGGGCCGAAACGTGTGGATATGGATGTTACTGTCGGGGATGAAGTCTCCTCTTGTACGCCGTGGTTCTGCTAGACATAGCCACTAATTATATCCAGCGCTATACTCGCTGTGGTGCGAGTGTGCGTTTGTGAAATGCCAATCGATGAAAAGGGAAGTATGTGTGTATCAGTTAATAGAACCTGTGCTTGTACCAGTTGAGGTGTGTGTGTACAAGGCTTAGAACAAAAAATGTCGCCGGTTTGGTTTCCCTGCCGGTTTGAAACGTTACCGACACGACACATGACCTTTCACTATCGGTGAGTGTCAGGTCGGGGACCGGGGGGGTCTCGGTGTCATTCGGCAGTTACCATGGAGACGATGGGCCGGTCACAGCTATCTATAGATGCCCAGATTGGCACCGCCCGTCAAGGGGGCAAATGGCTCGGTGGTGGAGGCTCGGCCTTGGACGGGACCTGGCTCCGAAGCAGTCGAGTGGACACGGCATGCTGGGCGCTGCCAAAGAGGTTTAAGCTGCGCGCGTGTGTGTGTGTGTGTGTGTGTGTGTGTGTGTGTGTGTGTGTGTGTGTGTGTGTGTGTGTGTGTGTGTGTGTGTGTGTGTGTGTGTGTGTGTGTGTGTGTGTGTGTGTTTAAAGCCTGGAGACAGTTTGTGTGCACCCAGAAGAGATCAAGAAACAGGGTTGTGTATGCTAATTTGTGTGGAATGAAACAGTGTTCTAAGATATGAAAGCCTCAAACACCCGGCTGCCTGTTATGGACAGTGTTTGGTTCGGTTATTGTGAGAGAATATGAGTCTGATGATAGCAGGACATAATCCCAGTGTGTGTTTTTCCTGTGTGAACATTTTACCATCAAAATGTTTGAACAAATCTTGCCCACAGGCACTTTTCAGGTGTTACAGGTCCACCAGGTCTTCTTTTCTTTTCTGTTCATGGTGAAACTGAGTTTGGCGTTTCTCCAACTCAACCCCCACTGACTGACAGCCTCGTGTGTGCGCTCGTACATCTTATCTTGTTTTCGCCACCATCTCTGTGCTCAGCAACCAAGGGCTGCCTCCGTGTCTATCTGTGTCGGGTGAATGGCTCTGTGATCTCCTGGCATCCATCTTCGAGGTGGCACTCTGGGTCTCACCGATCATTGCCCGCTGCTGACTCAAGCCGAACACACACAATTTCTGGGAAAGCGCATTTTGCTGTATCCACCCATCCACCCATTCATGCACGCTTGAATACAACGCAATCTGAGCCAGATCACACACAAACAAGATATCCATCTTCATCACTTTGTACGAGCACAAATCCTCACATTCATACGTGTAGGTAAACAAGCAACCACACACTCATGCAGTGACAGAGGGAAATAAATAAATCGAAAGGAACAACATGCTCAGATTGCTGATATGTTCAACACCTCGCTCCTTATCTCCCACCTCGCCTGTAAAGAAACATACGGGCTGATTTGCAATTCCAAATGGGAGGTGGGGGAAAACGAGAAAAAAAAAGATAGGGAGATCCTGCTTGAAGGGTTCACGTGGGTGGTATTCACTCACTTACCTTATCAGCTGCCGTATTAAAGCTGCTTCTTTCCCCCTGGTTCTCTAACCTGCTCCCTCCCTCTCTCCCTCCCTCCCTCTCTCCCCCCTGTGGCGCTCCAGCAATCGCGGTCTTCTTGTCAGGCCTATATTGCGGCGCGGCGATGAGATGCCAGATTAATGGGCGCGTCAGGAGTGTGTTGTCATCCATCCCTCCCTGCACAGCCGGTAATGAACAATGTGTATGTTCTCTAGACCTGATGGGGAAAGCTGAGGTGATAATTAACAAAAAGGTTTGCAGAAGGAATCGCGGGTGTCCGTCGGGGGGGACGCGGGGTTCTCAAAGAGCGCGCGGCTAAGACGGCGTAACAAGGCGACATTCACATTCGCTTATCAGCTGCTGAAGCAGAGAGCGGACTAGTCGTAGCTGTGATGTAAATGAGTATCGGCTGATACATAACTGCATCAAAAGACGCCGGCTTGTTAAATAATGTAGGTCGTAAAGTGATTTAAGGTCCCATTAACAGGCAGAGCCGCTGTTCACGGTGCTGCCGCGCCGCTTTGATCCTCAGCAGGCCACCGGGGCCGGCCGTCACTGTCACTTTCCTTATGAAGGGTAATGGGATCAACCATTTGACCTTTCTCGTACATCGTAACTGTGTCCATGGCATCCAGCCATCTCCTCGTACTTAGAAACGGCTGCTCCTTACAGGGATGGGTTGAGGGAGCTCCAACCTAAGATTCATCAGAACGCTTTATCTGATGAGCTGCCAATACACAAACGATGCAGTCAAATACAAAATGCAAAAGAAAAACTGTGCTGCATGGATCAGCCTGAGAGAGACCAGACAAGAGAGAGTGTTTGTTTTTGAAGCAGAAAGAGAAGTGGAGTAAAGAGGCGACTCAAATCTTTTTTTACATTCGGCCTTAGTCTTTCACGATATTGTAAAAGCGCTCACGCTAACAACCCTAGTCCTACGTGAATCTGTTGCTTTCATCATCTTGTAAAAAACACAAGGCTCCCCCTCGAGGCCTGCAGAACTTCAGTTGTGCTGACTGGATATGCAGAGTTTTTTTATGTTGCATTTGTTTTTTCGGGGGTTTGTGTGTTTTTGCATTTGCAGCGTGTTTGCTTTTAATGTATTTGTTTGTGGCTTTCTGCAGCACGTTTGGTATGTTTGGGACTCGTGTTTCTCCTAATGTATGGAAATATATATATATATGTATTCATGTGTATATATGTTTTCGTTTTTTACTTGACACCACATTTGATGTAAAATAGTGTCCGTTAGTATTGCGTACGTGTAATTGTGTGTCCAAATCGTTCAGCTCATACATATTTATATTCCCCGTCGAGGGAACTCATCTGGAATGATTGTGAGCTCGTCTGCTGCACTCTTAACCTCGAGGAGCCTTGATAGAGTGCAGCGCGGGGACGTGTTGACACTCCCGTAGCCGTGCAGAGAAATCCCAATCTCACCCGACATCAGCACGCCGCCGCCGCCAGAAACGCAGACTCCTCATGACTACAAACGTTTGACACCGCTCGACTGTCAGCACCGCACTGTGGTCCGGGTCTCAACACACACACACACACACACCAATTTACAAAGATAGATTTGTCTGGGTACTGACAGACACAAACAATCTTTCCAATACCTGTCACACACTGGCAGCAAAACAGTACAGTACACACGGAATTGAAAAAGCTAAAGAATGGGCCGACGCAGCATGCAGGGATCTCACTGGCAGCATCAGCGCCGATTCTGTTTTCTTTGTACAACACCGGCACATGCACACACACTTGACAGAGTGTCCTCTCATATTCAAGGTTGCCGCTACCACTGAGGACACCATTGTGTTGTACTGTATGAATTTTCATCGAGGAAATTGGCAGCTTTATTTCTGGCAGGAGAAGCACTTTACATTTTACGATTTAAATCACACACGGTGGTCTTTGAGGAAGGCTGACCGATGACACTGTTTTTTATATTTTAGGCCAATAAAGAACAACGTGACTGTGAAAGATGCAAACATGCAGCGGTTTTGTTCCTGGCGGAGCGGAGGAAGCTTTTGGAAAACAACATTTAGACCATCGTTTGAACTAACTGAGGGATACACGACTGCTCGGGGTCCTGAGCCCCCTTTAAAAAAAACATGTTAAACACTGTTTTATTAAAAGGAATACGTAAAATGTATCCCAAGACTGTGTTTTACTTTTGTACAACACTTCACAGGCAGACGTTCTTCTGCCGTTCCTTCAGTCCAAGATGGTGGCGGAGGCGTGGCTCTGCTGCTGTGCACTGATGTTGCAACAGAACGACCAATTAGCCTTCAACTCTCATCAAAGGTAAAAGTTAAATGTGAACTCTTTGGCCTGGCTCTTACATGTAATGCAGCACATGCCACCTATTAAAAGCCCTAATGGCTGTTTGCCATGCAGCAAACAGAGTAGAGGGACCTTAAAGAGTGGATGTTATAATGATGTGATCATAACTTCGTATTAAAATTCACTTCGGACTCGAGTTTAAAACCTTCTGTCTCGGGGGTGGAGTGAGTGAAAAGTGGTCGGACTCAGATGGGTGCTACTAACTTTTCTGAATTGTTTTTTGTGTGATGTGCATTTTAACAAAACTTTCTGTAAGCCGACTCTAATGGACAGACACCCTGCTAACACAGATTTTAAAAAAAGGGAAGGTACTTTAATTCACCCTGAAAAGGTTTGCAGAGTGACTTTAGGTGCCTCCATTACTTCCGTCGTGGCAAATTAAGTGTTATCACTCCAGGCCAGCTGCAGCTGTAGTCGCTTTACTACCATCCAAGAAGAGGGCCATTTATTTTAATGTACAAATATGTGCAATTAAGAGCTTCTGTCATTCCGAGGGGGGCGACAAGGAGATGGAGATTTCGTGCCCCCTTTTTCTTTTTTTTTTTTTTTTTTTTTCACAACATCAACACACGCACGTATACGGACACTAAAAGCCAATGGAGGGGACAATTGTAATTAGCGTTTAGACAGATGACCCGATTAAATAATAAGCTTGCCGGCGGCCTCCTGGCCATGAACAGCAGCTGGGGGTTAAAAGCAAATCGACCGTCTTGTTATTTTCCTAACTGGGCACAATTGGCAGCGCTGTCAGAGGCCAGTCATCTTGCCGTGTGTTAAATGAGTCCTATTGACAGCGCGTTTACCCGTCTCGCTCCAATCACCGCCGGCACAACTTTGGAGCCGAGGCTTGTAGCTGTGATTACATATTGGGAAATAAAAGCAAAGAAAGAAGGACTCGGGGGGGGGGGGGGGGGGGGGGGCATTTAATGCCGTTTCTGCTTCGTCTTCAATTCAAATATGATGAAGCTGTCGTTCTAAACTACGGCTGCTGCATGGCAGAAACTGCTGCCCAATGGCATAACTAAAAATATTACAAATTCATTTTTGTTTTCCACACAAATTGTATGAGGTAACATCCAAACAGAAGAGCTAATGGATTCTAATTAGCCCACACAGTCAAAGATAATTTGTTCCTCAGAGACGCGCAGCGGTCATCTGCGCTGTCCAAAATGGCTGAACCAAGTCTAAAAGAAAGGGCTGCAGCAGGCTACGGGCGCCACTTTGCCAAGTGTGAACACTCCATTTCACACCCCCAATCGGTGTGATTAACAAACCGTGGGTGGCCGACTTTTGATAACGCTGCAATGCATGATGGGAGAGGAACCCTCTAACGCGGTTAAAAGGCAGAAAGTAGGGAAATAGAGACTGAAGTGTCGGAGGGAGAGAAGAGGCTTCTAAAGGTAAAAGGCAAGCTGTAAAAGCTGTTCTCAAGGCTTTTAGGGCCGTGTTATTTGCACTACTTAGCCCGAAATCCTCCGCCCGGGAGAGTGCGATGCTGATAGAAATTCCATCCACCGCAGCCGAGGGAAAGTAATGGGCAGCATTAGCAAGAAAGGCCCTCCAGGTTTTCAAGATGGTTAGTGCGAGAGGAGAGAAGCTATTGCTCTAAATATATCTCGGTGCATGTATGTGTGTGTGTGTGTGTGTGTGTGTGTGTGTGTGTGTGTGTGTGTGTGTGTGTGTGTGTGTGTGTGTGTGTGTGTGTGTGTGTGTGTGTGTGGTTATGGAAGACCCGTTCTGGTCTCGGATTGATCTCGAGGACATACAGGATGTGTACTCGAACACCATTCCCCCTGCAGATATTATTCATATATTCATTCACATGTACACATGCTCACCACATGCGGAGCTCCGATACACACACACACACACACACACACACACACACACACACACACACACACACCAGCTCAGACTCCCAAAGCTCGGGACGTGTTGGCTGCTGCACTGGCACCCCCGCGAGAGATTCTCGTGTTTTGAAGTGAATATTCGTTTGAGTTGGCAGATCGCCAGGCGACTGCATAATGTTTAGAGATGGGAGAGAAAACATGACAGGGAGCGGTCTTAGAAAGCAGATGTCCCTTCCTCTCGCTTTCCCTTCCCCTCCTGGTCGGTCGTTTAATAAAGCTGCTGGTATTTTTAGCTCGCTTGTTAATGGCCGCCTTGGCGCTTTCTCGCCCCGGACACGATCCACATTAAGGCCGATAGCCTTCTCGACAGGGCCCCTCGAGTGTGCGGGCATCTTCATGTGACACTTCATCAGCCCATCCTGATATGAGCTGGATGACAGCTTCATGGCTGGAAACAGGATTAATGGCCCCTCCTCACACTGTGAATGCATTTTGTCATCAAAAACAGTTTGATTCCACCGGACAGTTAATTGGGCTCTTGCTTCATATCGAGTGTAATTTGTTTCCCTCCTGACGGTCTCACTGCTGTTTCGCAGCCCTCTCCATTTTGCCAGTAATAAAATGAGTAAACTAGAATTACAGCATCGCAGTAGTATGCCTCTGCCAGCCAATGTTGCAGTTTACACCCATGACTTTTCACCGCCAATTCTAAATCCGTTCAGTCCAACGTTTCTGCCGAATTTGAAGAAATTCACTCAAGATGTTCCTGAGATTTTGCGTTTACAAGAATGGGACCGACATAAAGTTACTTGGACCAACAAACTAGTTCATCCTTGAGTCCAGGTGGACATTCGTACCCACAGGGGTTCCTGAGATGTTGCTTCCACGAGAATGGACCGGACGGACGGACAAACTCAAAACAAACGACTAATTGGCTAAACAGCATCGGTGTAGGTTAGCATAATCTGATAGTGTCCACTCACGCTAGCTCTACTCTACTACTAGCTCAAGCACATACAATTCCAGAAAAAAAAAGCTAAGCTACGCTATTAGCTTCAAACTAGCTAGCTTCAAAGTGACTCACCAGTTTGAAAGTAGCTACACATTTAGGAAAGGCTTTACGGAAAAAACAAACAGCTGGAAGCTAATTCAAATCTTCTCTTTTCCCTACAGGGGTGTGGTGCGCACCAGGTAGCATCCCGTGCACCAGAAACCAGAGAGCATTGTTGGGCACAAGATATTTCTGATATAAAGCATCAGATAGTTGCCTGGCTCCTTTCAGACTCCTCAGTTTCTTATGAAAAACAAGAACAAACAAACCCAATACAACGATAGGGCCTGTTTAAATTCTCAAACTTCCTGTAAACACAGGTTATGACTTCAGTGTCCTCAAATGTAGAGCGGCAGAGATACCGGAGGTCTGAGTTCAGTTCAGGCTGGCATGACACTCACAAACACATGCACACACTTACATACATGCATGATTATATAATCGTGACATATAATCATAATCTAATCCTAATCGTGTTACTTTTGTTCTCCTTTGTATTCTTTCCAGAGTCACTCCTTTGGCCTCCATTATCTAAATCTTTCCCATAGCACACCACGGCAGCCCTTCACGGCGGTGTGACGAGGGCTCATAGGAGAACTACACACAGTGTATCACACCACATAATAAAATCATAAATACATACATAAATAAACCACCCAGGGAGCCGCCCTGCCATTAGCATTTGATGAAGTAGAGTCTATTTCACTTCCCAGTAGGCTGATGACATCGCCGCTCATTTGCTTTGTCGGGAAGCGTGTTGACTACAGCGGGGTGAGGACACTTTACAGTCACCTGCAACAGTATTTTGTATAAGTGTAAGCAACATGATGTAAAATGTTTCGGATTGTTTAGAGCATGTCCTTACAGGGTAATCGTGTGCTGAAAGCTGCTAAACCTCTACACGACGCACAACTCTCTCACGCTAGGGAATTTACTCTTTCACAAATGGCAACACCTTTCTCTCAATAGATATACACGCAGAGAGCATTACAGCCACCTGGAGTTCAGCATCATGAAACGCATATAAACGCAGCTCAGTCTTCTCTTCTTAAAGCCTGATGTAGATTGATGTTTTATTAAATCTGATCAGCCAGACTACAGCTCGTTTATCTTGACTGTTGGAGGCCTCACCGTTCAAATTTACAGCCCGGCTTTCATTGGATTTTTATGAAACAAGAAGAAGAATGTGAGTGATTCGCAAAATAAAGCGTTACAGGCACTTAAGTTCAACTTCTTTCGGGCTGCAGCACTTCCTCCCTCTATCTTCACATGTTGTTATTATGTTTCTTGCAGTTCATCCGTCTGCCATCTATATGATCCTCCCCCTCTCTCTCTCTCTCCCTGTCCTTGAGGCAGCTGCCAAATTGTATGCAGTTTATTTGAGTGTCACTCCATTGTCAAAAGCCGGTACTGCTAAATGGGGCTCTGAAGAAACGAATAGTTCTTGTGCAACGCGAAGGAAAATCATAGGCAACGTAAATGACCACAGACTCAGTCTTATCGTGGCTCGTGTCACTGCTCTGGTGTCTCTGGAACTAGTAAATGTTCATTTTAGTGCCTGTAATTACTGTATTAAATTAAATGCTTTACTAACTAAGTACCAATTAAAATACCTATTAAATTCAAAGCCATCATTTGTAATAACAGAGTAAATTACTTTATTTGTTCACTGATAAAGATGCACCGGAGCGGTTTGCAGCCGATAGTGCGGCGGACCGGAAAGGTGTCGGAGTCTGAGGCTGTGGTTCTCTGCTAGAAAGGATTGCGCCAAGCGAGAGAGTATCTCCGGGCGTCATTCACACGCGAGGGTAAGATGGAGCTGAGTGAGATGGACAGGCCTTTAGGGGCGTCAGCGGTGATGCAGGCATTGGCAAGTTCTAATCCATACCAATGGTCATGACCTAGTGACCTTAGAGATAGGGTGAGGAGCTCAGACATCCGGAGGGAGATTGGAAGTAGAGGCGCTGCTCCGTCGCGCCAAAAAGGGGCCGGTGGAAGTGGTTCGGACATCTGATCAGGAAGCCTCCTGGTCGCTTCCCGTTAGGGGTTTTCTGGGAACGTCCAACTTGGTAAGAGGACCCAAAGTAGACCCAGAACACCCCGGAGAGATCAAATGCCTTGTCTGGCCTGGGAACGCCTGGAATACTCTGCTTAGAATGCCGAAAGGTGGAGGAGAATGGATGGATGACAAAGATGTGTTGTGTAAAAACATTCAACCCTTGCATTCGTTGAAATTGAGTTTGTAAAAATAACATTAATCACTTAAAAATCAATCAAATATTTTACTCTAAAGAAGAAAATGATGCCGTGCTCAGGGTTAACAAAATCCTGGCGTGACTGACGTCGTCTTCGCCTTCAGCTCGTCCTTGGGACCAAATATGTCATCGCCACCCAAAGGCCCTTTGTTGTCATACAAATGGAGGTTTTCACGCTCTCTGTACACTCTCCACTTCACATAACAGGCTGCACCGTCGAATAGAAAACAGCGAGTCACGCGTGCGTGTGGTTGTGCGCGTGTGCACAACACCGCTATCTACCACCCACAGCCTGGCAGGCTGGCAACGCACTGGCAAGGGCGTGTTCCCCTTCGCTGCACTCTTGTGAAAGATAAAGGCGTCAAAACAAAACGGACTACATCGTAACAAACAGAAACTTCCAGGAGCAAAGGGATCAATGCCGAGCCCGGCAGGAGGAGGCGCAGAGAGACGGGTAGAGAGAGAGAGAGAGAGAGAGAGAGAGGGATGGAGAAAAGGAGACGTCGAGATAATCCAGCAGCAGCTATAGTCGTAGAAGAGTGAAGTGGAGAGAGTCAAATAAACCCTCTTTTTCTGTACTTTTCTTTTATCACGTGTCTCTCTGCCATCGCCGAGTCAATCCACAATGGAGAGACTAAGCAGATTAGCTTGTTCGCCCATCAGAAAGGGGGGATTATATTTACCCGTTTCCTTCGGTCGGAGGAAAGTTGAAGCTAGATGAAAATGTGTCTGGGATCAGAAACTTTTTGACGAGTCTGTGAGTGATTGAGGTTCCGCGAAAAGAGGCTTTTCTGTGTCCCTGTCAAAAGTGCTTGGCGCAGAGCCGGATTTGCTGGTGGGGAACATCAAAACAACCAGCACTCGATAACAAATATGACCCCAGAAAGCTCCCAGATGCGTTTGTTGTTCTTCATCCTCAATGCGGTGACAGAAACATGTTTTTCTTTATATAGCACTTACAGAATTAAAGAAAAAAGAAAAGAAATATTGTCTATAATTAAGTGATGTGCAGCTTCTGCAAAAAAAAAAAAGAATTACATAAACACAATAGCACTATTGTTGTCTGTTAGAGACATTTTAACTATAGGACACGTCTATGTAGACGTCATACTGTGATGCCTCGCCTCATAAACACTCACACAAAAGCTTTTGGGTTAAAATGTTCCTCTTCGTCTGCTGGTCTCATCTCAAGCACATTTAAATCGTCTCGGAGTAAGCCGGTCCTCCTGTGAGTTTAGTTCACTTTCTGCTTGAAAGCCAGCCTCTGGTCTTTTCATGCCTTTGATGTTAACAAGCCTTGTTAATTGCCATGGTGAAAGAAGTTGGCTCCTGTGCCGACTACAATTATCCGACCCTTACCGAGATTGATTCCAAAAAAAAAAAAAAAAAAAAACCAGAATACATTTCCGGGGAGGTCTCTTTGATGAAGCCGAGAGCTTGGAGCGCGTAATAAAGAGGTTTATTGCTGTTTGCTATATTTCTGATTGGAGAAACGCTTGTTTGAATGAGACAATTGTGCTTTATTGATACTGCATGGCTGAATGTCAGTCAGTGGACTGCTGCTCTTTGAATTTAAATGATTTGCGCGACAATTGCCCATAACATACGTACTCAAAATATGATGGAAGGTGATGAGTGAAGTTGGTATATTTACAGATTTTACCCTAAAAATGGTGAAATTAAAAACACATTGAGTAAAAAGAGTGGAACCAGCTTATACAATACCCACCGTGTGTGTGTGCAAGTGACTCAAATGAATATGATGACATTCCTGGACACAACTGTCAAGACAGTAATAATTTCATCGAAACATATTATGTTCATGAAATGCAAATACACCGAAGTATGTTCATGACAACTCTTGCTTTACTGCCAGGTGATCTCTGGGAAATGCAGTTCTTTAACTGTGTCAGTGTCAGATGGGGATGAGTTCACATTTAAAAACAAAACACGAGCTGAAACGACTACAACACCAGCCGAGAGCTGTTGATGACGTTGCTGAAGTTTGAAGTTTCATACCATTTTTAACTTCAGCTGAGAGACTTTTGCATCTGCTGACATCAAAACCTTGTGTTTCCCAACAGAGGGAACAAAGACTTGAAATCCACAGATCTCTAGGACCAAACAGTACGTAACACGGGGAGATGAAGGGGAACAATGGGCCGTAATAACGCAAAGAACGAGGGAGCATGAGCAAATGGAGACGGATGAGACCGAGCTTTCCTTTGTCATTACGCAGGCCGACACCATCACCAGCTGAAGGACAGCGCCGACTCAAAGATGTATTCAAATGTCCTGCCGCCTTTGAAATGTGACCTCCGCAGAAGTAGAAGCCCATTTTCCACCATTTTATTCTCTCAGCGTAATCTTACTTCAGCGATGAGCTCAGGGCCCCTCTCTCCATTTCGTTTCCAGAGGAAGTAACTTCTCTCTCAAATGATCTCCTTTCATCTCCCACACGGTTACTTTAGAAGCTTTTCCTGTGTGTGAAACATAGTGCAACACAATAAAAGTCCGTCTGAAAGACTGATGGCGACAGGATGACTTTGTACTTCATAGTTGTGAGCATTCTAACAGCAGAATGCAGAGGTAAAATAAGATAAGATAAGATAATCCTTTATTAGTCCCTCAGTGGGGAAATTACAGGATTACAGCAGCATTGCTCACAAGTAATAGAATGAAATGAAGATAAAAAAATCAAGTAGTATAAATAAACTAAACAGTAAACAGTAATAGAAAATATGACAGTAAAGAAGAATACAAAATATACCAGTGTATACAGACGGAGTAAAAATGTAAAATGTAAGATAATACTTAAACATGTTGGATATTGCACGGGATTGCACGGATTAGATATTGCACCAGGTGAATGAATTAAAGTGTTCAGAAGTGTTCAAGTGTTCATGTTCAGTCAAATGTTCGTGTTCAAAGTGTTCAAAGTGTTAGTGGTCTACAGAGAGCAGTTCAGGGGAGTGGGTGTGAGGTAAGTGAATCCGAAGTGTGCGCAGGAGACTGCCGGCCCATTACAGACCTACACTTGACCCTTTGCTATTAATGCCTCGCTAATGTTAGCGCCACAGGTTTGTAGGTAGAAACCTAATGTTTCAGAATCGTATATCTCCTTCCAACCTCTCCAGGAAGAAAAAACAGACTTCTTTTCATGAGTTGAGGTGCGAGAAGCTGCCGGGTTACTCACTGAAACCGTTTCCGGTTTCTTTGGAAACAAACACAAGCAGAAGTGGGTTAACATGAGCAGCGACCTCCACCCCGTCACTGAATACACCAAGACGAGGGAGCCACCTAAATACAAGCTCTTTCAACAACCAATGGAAAAATTATTTAAAAAATGATTGTGCTCTATCAACATGGTCTTCAGAAGTGGTGGCCCTCATTGTAAGTCACTCAGAGTTGTAAGGACAAACAGGACCGAGCGCAATTACAGCCAACTCAGGATCAAACACTCCCAAAAATGAGGCAAAGTTTCATCTCTTTAAAGTGCCCGTCGATTGCAATCTTAATTAAAAAGCCTCCGTCTCTCTTTGCCTGTCTGAGCCCGTGTGTATACATGTCTCTCCCTCTCCTCGTCCGTGGCGACGGCTGCAGTTGAGGACAAGCCGGAGTGATTGATGGCTAAGATACGGGGAAATGAATTGCTGATAAAAGCTCTGGGCAAGAAAGGTTGTGTGTGTGTGTGTGTGCGTGTGTGTGTGTGTGTGTGTCAGCAGGTCAGACAGCACGAAGGCAACGACACAAGCCAGGCATCGTCTGTGGCACCGCAGATTCACACCTCTCGCAATGAAGCGTTCACACATTCTGACACACTTCCGGCTCCTTCTGTCTCCATGACTGACAGGGGGATAACGTGACAGAGTCTGATGTAATTACACACACACACACACACACACACACACGGGCCATCATCAAGACCACGTGAAACAAGTCCACACGCTCACAGACCAACCTTCCACCAGCTTTGTGCACGTCTTGCAGAAAGCACAGACAGACAGGATTCCTCATCAAATAACGGAGACACGTGTGATCGGTTCGTCCTCTGAGCTGAAGCATCGCTCAGGAGTCGCTCAGGCTTTGGTGCTCATAAGAATCACAGATATGCGAGGGAGAAAGCTCACTTTTGATCCAGGCCACAGTTGCATGTATTTAAACAGCAATGAAGCCCCGAGGAGGTTATTGCCTCTACCTGGCGGAGCAGCCGGAGACTGTACTCCAGGGAATCAAGTTTTAATATGACTTGGAATCTGACTGTTTTCTTGTCTGTTTGAGGACACATTAGCTGGAAGACACGTTTAACACCCTTCAAACATGTGCCTCTGCATTTCCATCTCCTCTATTTGGACTGCCAGAATCCCATTTGTGCCGAATTGACTGAGTGCTTTGGCTGAGGCTGCCTCGCACAGATGAGAGGGAGAGCAAAGAAAGAGACGGATAATGAAAAAAAAAGAAGAAATCTGAGCCGAAATGTGTGGGCATCACTGGCAGAAATTATTTACATCCCACTTTTCTGGCACCTCTTTAACTGCAAATAGGTTGCAGGGATCTTTTGTTCGGGAGGTGGTGGGTGGCTCCGGCAAAAGCAAGCATCAGCACAACTCTGGCTGCTGGCTCACAAACAGCCATGAGCCTCCAAAACAAACAGGCAATATACAACCTGCACCTTCCTCTATTGGAGACGGGGAGCCCATCGAGAGACGGGGAAATGAGCGAGAGTGATGGAATGGAGAGAAAATTAGAGGAGGAGTGAGAGATAACAAGGTGTTTATGGAAGACGCCTCTCTGCTATGTCCCCCCCAGCTCGCATTAGGGTAAACAGAGCGCTGAGCTGAAAGCAGCGCGCCGGGAAATGCTCGGCTGATAATGGCCGTGATGGGAGACGATGATAGCAATCACAGTAACCACAATAATCACCGGCAATTCTCCGCGGACTGTTGAAAACATCTCGGTGGCGTGCGTGTGCGCTGAGGTGTGTGTGTGTGTGTTTTTGTACGCCCGTGTCCAGTTCCGGTGCCTGTAATGGACCCGAGCGTAGCATTGTGGCAGTAATGGCGCATCATTGACCTCCCAGGTGGAATAACAGTGGAACCGTAGATGATAACCTGCATGTGGCAGAGGAGTCAGCAATACTGCAGGAGAGGACAGCCACCGAAAAACCTATTCCCTCTACTTACTGCAAATTGGGGGAAATATGGTATATATGTATACATATATACCATATTTCCCCCAGTAAAGCCAGCTATGAGCCACTGTTTTGAATCATTTAAAGCCAAGATATCAAATTGAACTATCTTGCAATGGAATCGAACCGTGATGGTCCAATGGTCCCTCCCCCACGTCCTTCCCCTCTACTTTGGTGTGCCTGCTCCGGCCCATCTACAAATTTGGCAAACAGATTCGTTGCAACAAAAAACGTTTTTACCTAAAATGAAAAATTGTTATATTTTGATAACTAGAATTGCTACTGCTTTAACCAATTCTACATCCATGTCAGAATGTCATCATTCTATCGTTTTATAATCAACATGTGTGTGAAATTGTCACAAGCATATGAATTCTTGAAGTTCATCCTCGAGTCCAGGTGGACATTTGTGTCAAATTTGAAGAAATTCTCTCAACAACCCAAAAACATGATGAAAACGTTTGGCTGGTTGGGTTACTTCAGCCCAGGCCCAGTGATTTAAGTTCCCCGTTTGTCCCGGCCCATTTGAGTCCACAAAGAGTTCATAAACAATAATTTATTTATTTATGTGTGTGGGCTTTATATGCATGATAAGTCTCCCTCTAGCAGCAGCATTACAGCTGGAAGTTGATCCTCTGGGAGCAATATGCTTCAAACGGCTTAACGTACAAGTGATATAGGTCGGAGCTCGTGTCATTTCCTCTTTGTGACTCTTTGCCGACTGTCCCACAAAGCAAAAAAGATGATAAAAAAACATTTCTCCTCCAATGAAGCTAATGCTGCCCTTTGAAGTGCTTTTACTGCATTGCATCGATCTGAGTCACATTCACAACACCCTTCGCTGTTCGGCGGCAGGCTGTAGTGACGTCTACATTAAAAGAGCAACTGGGCACATTTTTCCACGTTCCCTTGCTTAACGGCCTCGTCCGTCTTCTGCTCTTTTCTAATGACCCGCCAGCCGTCAGTCATCAAACAATTACCGCTCAGGCAGGGGAGTATTAGCACGCGCGGCTAGTTGCTTCCAGAGCGGTGATGCGGAGGACGTGTTTGATCTGACAACACATTGGGCAGGCGTGTCCCTCGGCCTCCACCGACCGAGTGTCGCCCGGCCCGGCACAAAAGCCCTCATCTGTCCCCCGAGGACATAAACGATGCCCTCCCCCCTCGTCTTCTCAAGACGAGGAGCGAGACAGACACCCGCGACGAAGGGAAGGGTCAAAGTCACAGCTCTGACACCGAGAGAGGTTTTATCTCAGCAGTCAGGCCTCGGATCCCTCCGATTGATCTCCTGTGGCCACAGGTAATGACTGGTGGAAGGCAAAGAGAAGTTAAGCAGCTGTAGAAGTGGCTGCTCCGGGCTGGTGCCCGCTCCGCACTGGGGGGATTCTGAGGTATATTTTAGAACGTTTAATGAGTAGAGATAAGGCCTCTCAGAGTGTTCATAGTGGGCGGTGTGCTCGGTCTTGTGATTCAGGTGGAAATGGATCTCACTCCAAGAACGGATTTAAATGTCATGTTGTAACACGGACCGTTTCAAGAAAGAACAACCACACAGCCGTACAGCAAAGCACCTTTGATGAAGCCGCACTCACCTGAAAGCCTTTACAAAGTGGCACTGCTCACTTAATTAAAGACAGACGTTTATTCGGATTCCGAGCCCATCAGACGAACCAGCAGGTGACAAGATGACGATATCTTTTATTATTCACGCTGCCACTTCTCACCACTGAACCCTGAGGAAATGCGTAATCCAGGTAATTAATAAAGCAGAGTTGTAAACATGTCAAGTGCAGTCATGTGGGAATACAAATCACCCTTTTTAAAAAAGCGACGGCGTCTGTGATGCATGCAAAACATGAAGTAAAACTAGCGTACACATGAATCCCCGCTGTAAGAGCCATTTTGTATTCTTAACAGTTTTTGTATTTTATGTTTATTGCAAAAGTATGTATGTTATGCCCTTTAGAGTGTTTACCATATAACAGAGTTAAGGTAATTGGTCATGTTGTAAAATGTGCTTCAAGTGTGTGTTTTTGCCCTTTGAAGTTAAAAGGCTCCTCTATTCTGTCCTGATTCTAGATTACAGATTATAGAACGCAGATTATAGACTTTTTAGTTATAACCAGTGTTTTAGTACTCCAGTTATTACCGAAGGAAATAGTTTTGTTTATTTTTTTACAATAAAACTACTTTTTACTACGAGCTACGAGCCTCATCTTTGGACAGCTAGCAAGAAAAGTATAGCCTGCAAGAGCACGTAAATTGGACATGGTAGTCTACGCGAGTCAGAACCCTTTACATCCTGCAAGAAGTGGCCAAGAAGGTAAAACAAGCTGCCACTACACCCGTACTTAGAAATGTTATCAATAAGACCTTTAGCACTGCTTAGCTGGCGTAGCTAACGTCAGGGCTTAGACACGGCGATGGTCTCGCACAATAAATGAACTCAATCAACTAACCGTGGAGTTATTGTCATATATAACGTTAGGAAGGCTACAATGGAGCAATGAATAAGGGAATATATCGCTCACATACACATCTATCTCTGTCTTATACACCGAGACAATGCTGTAAATCTCGAGCAGTGAATGCATCCTTTCAGTGCTGTCTGAGACGAATGGACCCGGGAACCCTTTTAGTTTTGTTCTGTTAACCATCTCCCGCATCATATTTGGATTATTTATACCCTGCTTTCCATTACAGAAAGCATCTGCTTGCTCTCACACACACCCGCCACTCCGGCGCTCCCTGGTCTTTGTTTGAAATGCTAAACATCTTCTGCGACCGTGCATTTTGCACAGGGAGCTCTCGCCCCGTGCCTTTCATGAGCGCTTTGTCGCAACAGCGTCTAACTCTGTTAACTGTCTCTCTCCGTCGCTGCGACCGGCCAACGGAAGCGAAGCGCTCGGCTGCCGCGAGGCCAAAGGAAATGTCGTTAGGGACCCTTTTTGAAATGCATTCGCAGAGGACAGGATGCTACAAGTCAGTGGAGCCGGCAGCGGTAATGGCCACATATTAAAGAGTTGTCATTTGGGGTGGCGTACTCCATTTTGGATTCTGTGTAATGATGCTTGTCACTATAATATACTCTGTAAATATTGCCCCGGTCCAGATGCTGAGTTTTAACCTGGCCTCCCCTGTAGCCTACTCAACAGAGTTAGTGTAGTTTTGTTTGTCAGATTGCAGTGCGAGCGAGGGCTTTGAATTCAGATAGCATTGTCAGGCTCTGAGCGAAGTTTCTCCTCGACTTTGCTCATCTGTGCAGCGGACCGGCATTACCAGGCTCCTCCTGAAGCAGACACCGCGGTGGGAGATGCCACATCCCATAAGGAACAGCAGGCTGTCGGCCAAAAGCGGCACGCAGCAAAGCAGAGCGGCTCAAAAAACGCACAATAAACCCACACAACATTTCTTTAAAAGCTCAGCAAAACAACACAACGCGCGGCCGTCTCACTCTCAGCAGCTGCCGACACCCATTGTGGAGCCCAGGAGATCACAACGCACCGACAGGAAAGACCTTCACACTTCAGGCTTCTGATGCGGCTCTGCTGCGCGTCGTCAGGAGTCAGAGTCAGCGGGAGAAAGCAGGAAGACTAGGAGTGGGACGGAGTGGGACGGAGTGGGACGGAGTGGGACGGAGTGGGACGGAGTGGCGGTGCTGTTCTGGGATGTTTTTTTGTTGTGGCGACACTTTTTAGAGAGCTTCCTTTCATCCACTGATGCTGATCCGTCCTTTTTTTTAAAGCAGTGAAACAATAAAACCTTTCCATCATGGGGAGGAGGCAGAAATCCCATCATAATTACGGCTGGTCCACATGGGAATAGTCTCGCACTAAAGCGCTTAGTCTTACTCTGTAGGCCCCAATTACTGTCAAGCACATATCACATTTCCTTAATTCTCTAACCAGGACTTTTTCCTTCCATTTTCCATTTATTCCATTACAATAGGGGCGCTGATGTCTTTGTCGGTTGAATTGCGGAGAGGGAGGAGAACCGCACGGTTTCACATTAACGCTCGCAGCCGGCTGAATTAGCCTCGTGGTCGTTTGCTTCAGCACATTTCTGCTGTTTTGTCCCTCCCGAGAGACGACTGAGCGCAAGGACGGGAGCCTTGTTCAACTGTATTTGATGAGCCCACTCGCTTAGCGACCTGCCATGGTGCAAGGACAATACGCCAAATCATCACTCTTTAGATTACGTTTTTTCTGTAGATGCACAAAGAAATGGACTGGTGTCGGGTTTCTTGCTAATATCCTCATAGAAACTTTCATTTCATGGTGAATATCTTGCGCTCAACTTTAATCCAATGTTGGAGAGAGTATAAACGCCGCATAAAGTCCCCTTTGACTCATCTCAATGCAGATGTTTCCCTGCACCGACAGTTGTTTCATTGTTAATGAAAGCTTGCTTATAATGTTCCAACGATGTCAAAGCGTGCTGAGGGTGTGCTGCAAGGGCCCGCTGCTGTGTGCGTGGAGGGGGAAGGGAAGGCCGGTGATTGTGTTATGAGTGTCAGCGTCGGCCTAAACCCGAACGTGTATCCCCGCATTGTTCCCACCAGTTTATGTCGCCACTGATGTGCATTATTAAAAATGACAAGGGCCTCGTTGGTTCAATTTATGACGTACCAGTGTTGAGGCGTTCGCAAACACAATCAGACACACTATCAGCGCGGCGTCTGCACATAAACACACAAAATACCACTGGGGGGGGGGGGGGGGGAGACACGGCGGATCCGATTAATCTTTCCCATGTTAATCAAGAGCCATAAAACTTTAACCAACATCTGTACAGCCTTCGTAAACAGCGCCATGGCAAATTTCTTTTCCTGTCGCTGATGACAGGAGACAGATGACATCATTACAGTCCCTCCGACTCACAGTAGCCTGATTTCCATTTGACTTTGAAGGCTGCATTAGCCGCAAATGGGCGAGAGAGCCCAGAAAGAGCTAGTATATATATATATATATATATATATATACTTATATATAAATATATATATAAAATAGGCTACAGTTAGTTACATGAAAGAAACTGAAGAGCACATTCTCTGCTGATGTGTCCCTCCTCGTACTGCACAGACTCCACCTACCCTGTACCTACCCTCTCATGCACCCTGTGCTACACGGTAGACAAGTACAGGCAGTAGAGCCCCCCCCCCCTTTACTGGTAGATCAGAAGTGTTTGAATGTGCACAGACCCTTTAACATGACGTAGCCTACATTGCAGTTTGGCAACCGAAATACTGCGAAAGCTTGTCATTAACCACCAAAGGTCGCGAGTGCAACCTAAACAACCGGCGCTCCAGATCCGCGTGTTACTGGTGAGGTGATTAGTGGTGAATGCTGCAACGTATCCTCGTACAACGGTTCCTTGTTTGGGTGATAATAACCACGGAAGTGCAAGTAAGTTACCTGACAATAACACCAACACTAACTAATTTCACATTGGAAACGAACAGCGGTCTCCTGGGCTGATACCTATGAATTATGGCTTGTTATTTTTCAAAGGTGTTGCTACGAATGCCTGATGAGTAAAGTGAGACATTCACACCGACATGCTTTCTGCTTGGCAGCGCAGTTATGGTTGCATTTCACCTTCTGAAGGTGCTTTGAAATTTGTTTATTTTTGTCTTATTTTTGCAGGTTTAGCGGCCGCAAGAGCAGAGCAAACCTTTTGGTGAATTGCCCCCCTTGAAGGTGGCACGTGTGCAAAAAAAGCTGCAACAAAGCTGGTGATGTATGAGGTCACAATTCTCATGGTCGAACATCATCATCTCTCAAACCCCTTTTCTACAATAACAACTCATCCAGCTGATTCCCTCTTGCCACACCTAATGCTTAATCTAACTATCTTTCCTCACTTCCCGTCTCTCTCTCTCTATCTCTGTTGAACTCCCTATCTCTCTCTCATCACCCCTCTTCTTCATCCTGTCATCAGCGGCGAGTCAAGGTCAGAGGTTTTTATTTTTAGTCCTCCAACAAACACAACAGCTTGTCCTGTCCGACATTGAGAGACACTGTGAGCGCGAGCGTCCGTCCCCGGGGGCCCTGCAGCATTTAAAGCGAGAGCGCGGCTGCCGCTCCCCAGACGCCATCGCAATCCCCGTCACGTCACTGCTGCCACGGCCACGGCGATACAAACAACACCGCAGTGACCTAGCAGCGCATTGCTGTTTAAAAAACAAGCAGCGGCTTCACCGGGCCAGGCCAGGAAAATATTCCCACTGCGCCACTAACGGCGGTTAGAACGAGCATTTGCGGTGAAACGCCACATGAGGACGCATGAGCCGGTGATGGAGAGGTACACTGTGACGAGAAGTCACTAGATTGAGCTGTGATTCTTTCGTGAATGGAAGTGCCTTCAGGCGGGGTTCATCCCGGGTATAATGATTCATTATCCTGGAAATAATATCAGAGATCATCATGAGCGGCATTAGTTTGCATGGAAACTGTGAGAGGGGAACATTGAGCCGTTGCTCTATGCTGCTTAATGTCGTGTCATTAAATCAATCAAACAGGCGGAGGTGTGCTACTCCTGCACTACACTGATTAATGAGCTCAGCTCACCCAAAACTCCTTCAGGTGGACGCTTGCGCTCTCCTTTAAACCAGCGGTTCCTAACAGGTGAGGCGGATTCTAAAGCTGTCAGGATGATTCAACATATAAGTGCTTGTCGGATGGTTGAACGGTGTTTGAAATCCTCCTTCCTTCACACCTTTCCAGTTGGGAGTGCTGCTTTTATATATTCAGCAACCACTTCTGAAACCGGCAATGATTTTACACAGCAATTAGCGAAGCGGTGGAAATGCAATTCCTCTTCTGTTCATTTTTAACACACACAATTGTTTCCCCCTCGTGTTTACAACCAACTGCAACACTACGGATGCCTTCGAGGAAAGACATCACGTTGAAGTCATCCTTATAGTCACGTTGAAGTCCAAATTTATCGCACGATTTCAGAAAATTCTCAAAGAAAATGTAATTTCTCAGCTATTGTAATGCAAATATTGGGGTCATTGAGATAAACAGCTGGTGGAGCTTATTCTCTAATGCGCACATGATGATGGCTTTTGCCTTCAGAAGCAGTCGGAGAGCAAATCAGACAAACATTTTGAGCTGACAGCTCCAGTGGTTTTTACCGTTGCATAGTAAGCGCTGCGACATGAAGTATCTTTACAAGTACAACTGTTACATGCAGCAAAAGTACTAGCCTGGCTCGAGCTTTTACTCTTTATTCTTTTCAGCAAAGCAAATGTTTGTTTATCTTTTCCTCTTCCTTGTTTCTCAAATTGGTGTATATCGAACAGCACTGGCCAGGAGGGAAATAATCTTTAAAAACACCATGTTCATTGCTGTAAAAAGCCTTCGCAGTAATGGAAGTGGTGGAAATGTATGTCCAAGTAAACATGGGATTTCCACCCATAGGGGATTTTCATCCATATTGCTCTAGTCGAGGGATTATTTTGTCTCTTAGCCCAACCCATGAGCCGGGAGCTGAGAAAATCCCTCATATTCCGCACAATCTGCTGCAACTCAGCCTTACTCCAGCTGCAAATAATACCTCCATCAACGGCTGAATCGGACAACTTAGACGAACAGCCAACAGCCAGTCGTCTGGGCCTGGAGCCAGACGCTCTCAACAACACTTCTCTCCTTCTTCTGCCTTCCTTCACAACTGAAAAAAGACTCGACAAATGAATGTAACAATATTCCCAAGACCGATCCATTCGCCTCCATTAATGGATTGTCAAGAGGAGCGGGAGGGGTTGGAAAATCTCCCAATTCACAAGTGTTTGTCACTTTGGTGGAGCAGTCAGACAGAGACGGAGAGGTTTATGAATATTCATGAGCCTTTATATTTCCTTCATGGCACAGCAACAGAGCAGCTCTATTTTTTTTTAATTTGTCGTATTAAAAAAGGTGTTTTACTGAAGACAGAAGTGGCACTCCCCCTCTGCACGTCCTTAACAAGTACACGACTAAACTTAGAATATATTGGCAACATCTATCATATCCACAACAAAGGCTCAATTATTTTCACCTACAAAGCAAAAGACCTGGTTTCGGTAAGCTCCTCATTTTTTCCGAGTGAGGGAGTGAGGGAGGCTCGTAGCCACTTAAGCCTCATCCCAGATGTTAAGATAGAGAGGGACACAAGAGTGAGCTGCTGAAAGATTAATAAATGCTGCTGAGAAGCAGGAGAGAAAAGGCTTTTAGAGGTGCTCGCCCCGATGGGGATGGAAAGGCATTGATTTTTCTGTTGGAGCCATCACTGTCATTTGGGAAGATGGTGCTTCGTAAGCGAAGCAAGCTTTTCATGATAACAGCCCCGGCCCCTCACTGACCTGTGAAGTGTGCTTGTTAAGGAGGCACGGGATATTTAGCGGCCGGGATCAAAAGCGTTTTCCCCTCCTCTTTGATTTCAGGGCAGTTTTTTTTCTGGCCAGATTTCGGGTGGTCAGACCGATGGTGGAAAAAGTGACAGCTAAGTGATTCATCGATTGTTTGTTTTTCTGTGTCTCATCCCGTGACATTACCACACCAATGGCCGCATCACGCCCTCCATTACTCAGATCAATAGAGATTTCACTCTCGCAGGCTTTCAAAGTTGAAAAGGATGTCAAAAGAGGGAGTGATCCAGCGCTCGCTCGCAAAAAAGACATTATATGAAGAAGCGACCATGTGTCACATAGTGATTTATGGTGTGATACACATACGGCGGGACGAGAAGACGGAAAAGAGAGAAAAAGCAGATTTAACACAAACGGGAGGGAGATGGCTGTGGACAGACCCGGATGGAGATTTACAGCACCCAGCGAGTGATGTATAAAGTGTAAACAAGCGACAGATTGCTTGCCATCCACCCACACCCACACACCCACACACACACACGCCCACACACACACACGGCTGCATTCCAATCCCATGGAACCGGCCCGCTGCCCCTGGCAGCCGGTGCCGGTAATGGCACCGCACTCGCTCAAATGTAGTGCGGCGTGGTGGTCGCCAAGCGATGAACCATGCATGCAGTTGAGCTGAATGTGGTAGAGCTGGGCTGCTGCAAGGAGAAGAAATTAGTGCGATGCAGTTGTGACACCAATATCAAAGAACAACAATAGCACAAAAGGGGTAGGACATTGTCAATACAACGAGGCTGCTGGCCGATGTGCCGAACGCAATTTGTACTAATGTCATAACTTGTCATTTTTTGCACTTCCTGCAAACAAATATACAAATATAAATTCAAATATTTCTTTGGTAGTCATCCTCTTTCAGTGGAGAGTTTCTTTGTCGCACAATACGTCCTTTCTACAGGTAATTATCACCTGAATCTGCAGCTCCCCAGCTTTGTAGTGACTGTCAGCTCAGTGTTGAGCTGTCCGGCCCACAACGTAATGTTTGGGTTTACTCTCAAGGCTTCATGTATTTTTGGCCACAGCAGGCAGATAAAAACACCACAACCTCAGCACCAAACAGCAGGCAGACGTAGTGAGCAGCTAGCTGGTGAACATCATGGAACATTTAGCAGCTAACGAGCCAGCTATTTCCCTCATGGATTGGCAGAGAGCAAAGATAGAGCTGGAAGTGAGTGGATGTTGGACAGGAACACGACTCCGAATAGTTGATAAGGTTACACTGTAACTGCTGCAGGTGTAAATAAGATGGCTGATCTCATTCATTGTTTTTACCCATACCAAAGTAAAGCACTGTCATTCATATATAACCCACGTAAGCAAAGACATGAAGAGTTGCCGCCAAAGGAAGTCAGGTGACGGTGAAGAAAGAGCTGCAAAGTCTGTGTCAGGAGGTCAGGGTGTGATGGACGTATCAAACAAACACAGGACGTTCACGCGGGAGATCGCTGTTCAGGTCCCACGTGAAATCAAACGTACTTATTTGAACCCAAACCATGTCCCTTTTCCCAAACATAGCCAGGAACTTTTGTTGCCTAAACACGTTCTGCACTGGAGAAGCTTGCACAGGAGCACTGACCGCTTGAGTGGACATTCGTAGAACACACAAAAAATGAGAAATCACTTTTTGAAAGGCATCATACGAAGTGATGTATGAGGATATGTTGCAATAATCGGACAATTTAAAACTGAACTTCAAAGGTGATATGTCAATACTGTGTTCTCAACCTGTTTCTGCTGCCCCCAAGTGGCCAACAACATCAGTTCTTGCAGGACAAAACGTAGATTATTTCCATCGGCCCAGAAACTGTTACGCACAAGCACTCTAGTGACAGATGCCTGCTCGCTCAACATGTTCAACACATTAAATATAAGACCATCGTAAGGACATTACATATTGCCATTAAATCTGCTGTCAGCAATCTCAGATAAAAAAAGATCCATTAGTATCAGCCTTGAAAAACCTGCATCGGTTGAATCCCAGGGATTGAAAATACACACACCAACCTCGCACTCACACAAATAGACACAAAGCTGCGTCCGTTCACCCGTGGCTCTTTATGGACACCTTCCATGAACTCAGGAGACGGAATGGAGAGGACACAGAATGACTCAGAGAGAACTGCTCAGTAAAACACTGCACCCTAATCTCTCGCCACCAGCACAAATCCTCTCTGCTATTAAATGTCCTCTCTCGTCTCCCGGCAGCGTTTTATTAACTGTATTTGTTCATTGAGACCTTGAATTCTCTGCCACTTTGGCCATGACATTGGGAGAGGAGTGGAAACGGTAAAAAAAAAAAAAAAAGACAAAGATCATGACCCATGTTGTTAAAGTGGGAGAATGTAATAACTGCGATCCTCCGAATGAAGAGTTTCTGTCCCGTGGTAAACAATAAAGCGCTGCGCTTACAGGCGGGGAGAGAGAAAGCAGGCAGCTGAGTGGGACAGAACAGAGGTAGCCGGAGACAAAGAGAAAGATCAGAGGAGAGGAAAGGAAATTCTCCCGTGCAGACATGTTAAACTGCGTGCGTTCGCATATCTGGGTGCCAGACATTATAAGTGTGATTATTCCTTCATCCCCTTTGCTGCACGACACTGTACGAGCCAATTGCTTTCACATCAAACAGCATCGGCTTTCGACGGTGTCACAGAGCGAAGGTTTTTAATCCTCCTCCCGTTGCCCCGGCGTCTCCACGACGCTACCTCCGTATTTCATCATGCAGCTTCAGAGACCCGAGAGGATACGGGACGGGCAGAAAAAAAACAAGTTTGAATGTAAGAAGAGCTAACAAAGCCGGGGTTGTCACTGAAGGCTCAGTTGCAGCAGCTACGGCAGGAGTAGCATGGAAAAACAAAAAGGTAATCCAACTGCCCTCCCGTCGGGAATGGAATCCTTGCACTCCGAATTGCACCAAACAAGCATGCCCTACTTCCAAATCCATCAGTATTGCATGTGACAAGAGGATTTTAACACTTTCTGTTTGTTCTTCGCCTTCAACATGAATTGCAGTTGCCCCTATTCAAAGTGATGATTTGCAAGATCCTGGGGCCTCGTTATAGACTGTGCGTATATGCACAATATTTGCACTTAAACTATGCATGCACTCTGATTTCTATGCAAAAAAAGTTGATTTGTCAGTTCCTCTTGTGCTTGTTGAGGATGCCCCCACATTCAGAACCATTCCTGATCGGGTGAGGCTGAGGCAACAACACGCCTGTGTGTATTGGATCGCTAATGACTTCAATTGTTCCTCTGGAAGAGGAAGAATGCGTTGTTTCTTCTCGTAAGATGTCTTTTTGTTCCCGGTATACCTGCCTCCAACACTGTATCTGTATTCATTTTAAGCTTTTATGAACACAAAATGTTTTACATTATACTTTAAATTGCAGGGCAGCAACGGACAAAGTATTGTTTGAAAATAATAATACAAATATAATAATGAAAATTTCTTGAGTGGAAGGGAAACCACATCACTTGCAGTCTAACCACATTCACTTGTAATTACTGATTTTGTGACAGCATATGAAGTATGGAAATAGTGGAAAACGCTGTAGTCCATTGTCCCAATGCATGCTGGGAAGCTTCCCCACATGCCTCCTCCCTGGACGCATCAGTGCAGTGTCCTGACGTCAATGTCTGTGATGTTTTTTCATGTCAATCTCTTTCTGTAACTCAACATTAAGGCCCTTTTCAAAGGCATGTGGTTGACCATATATGTCATGCTGGAGGTGTTTCTGTATGGAAACCCACTTGTACTTCCACAAAAAGATGGATGCAGAGCAAGTGAGATGTGGCGTTGTTCATTGTGTAAAGGTGACGAGTACCAAATACAAACTTTCTCAGTGGCATTTCAATTCAAAACTAGTTCTACGCATGATTTGATAAAGAGGCCCGAGGTGTTTTTCTGCACACCAGGAAAGTGTTGACAGCTAAAAATGATAAATGTCAAGAGAAGCAGAGGGGGAAGGAAGAGTTCTTCTGTTTATTCAAAACAGGCCATTAATTCAAAACGTTTATTTATGTGAAAATGCATCAGATAGCATCTTTAAATGTGATTCAACAAAATCTCCGTCCAATTTGCTGAACGTCTTTCCAAACCCGCGCTCTCTCTCTTTCATCTGGCCTCGGAGCGCTCTTCCTATTTCAATTTCGACCCGTCAGTCAGCCGCTCACCTATTGTCTGCCGTTTCCTCTCCGGCCCTCTGGCAACAGTCCGCCGCAGATTTCATATCATATTTTTTTTTCCGCTCTCCAGCATCTGCATATAAACCCCGAGCCCCTCCCGCCTGCACCTCCCAAGGTGCTGGAAATGGAGAGAAAGCGGCAAAAGGCGTGATTACGATGTCAATTCATAACCTCCGCCCCCCCCCCCCCCCCCAATCAGGAGACTGCACGGATGAAAGCATCAACGCCACTGGAAAATTACCCACCCGGCCGGGACAAGTAATTTGCTCGTCGATGGAGCAAAACAACAGAAACACTCAGACAACCGGCATACACACAGAGCGAGGGGTACTAACCGGAGGTAAAGGGAAGAGGAAAGAAGTAAGGAGTGGAAATTGATGGGGGCAACTCAGAGGTGGAGGAGTGCAGCAGGAGATGAGATGTGTCTATATGCAAGTGTGTGTGAATGTGTGTGTGTTTGCACCTCTCTACAGGTGTTTACACACTAAAGCTGTCCGCACCTGGGTTAGGCTTTAGGCAGCAGGGGAGAACTGTCACTATTCAAACAGATGGAGGGAGACTCACCAGGACTGAGAATAGCAAGGCCGTGTGTCTCACACACACACACACACACACGCACACAAACAAACATGCATTTAATATGTTCTTGAGCATCAGGTGGCCAACACTCGAGTGCTCGAGAATACCACCTGGGAAATGCCACACGGCTATATAATCTATTTGTTTGGAGACAAACACACAGCATAGCATAAAAGTAGAGGACTCATTGATATTTAAATGGGGCACACGTGTGTGTGTGTGTGTGTGTGTGTGTGTGTGTGTGTGTGTGTGTGTGTGTGTGTGTGTGTGTGTGTGTGTGTGTGTGTGTGTGTGTTTGTGTGTGTGTGTGTGCGAGAGAGAGAGAGAGAGAAGGCAGCAGCTGTGTGTATTCCATGAGCATTAAAGTGTGATTTTGAGATGTAGTGAAGGATTAGAAAGTAGATGTTTCTTTGCATTCATGAGGCAGAGATAGATCGTTTCATATCTTCTCGATATATTCGACCATGACTCATGAGAAACTGAGAAAAAAACAATGTGATAGAGGTAATACATTATTGTTCGTCATTTGATCCTGTGACCGGTGACATGCGACAACCTTCACATACAGTTCAGGGATCACTGGAGGAGTAACAGTGGCCAAACGGATCCCGTCCCTACTTGTCATATTTAGCCGGTTGGGCAGCATTTTGTGTAGTAACTTTACGCAGAAGATTTGAGCGTGGTTACCGCTCAGAAACGGTCACTTTAACGTCTTAAAACGTGATTAATGATAAGATACGGTCACTTTAACGTCTTAAACCGTGGTTAACGATAAGATACGGTCACTTTAACGACTTAAAACGTGGTTAACGATAATATACGGTCACTTTAACGACTTAAAACGTGGTTAACGATAATATACGGTCACTTTAATGACTTAAAACGTGGTTAACGGTGTGAAACGGTCACTTTAACGTCTTAAAACGTGGTTAACGATGTGAAACGGTAACTTTAACGACTTAAAACGTGGTTAACTATAAGATACGGTCACTTTAACATCTTAAAACGTGGTTAACGATGTGAAACGGTCACTTTAACGTCTTAAAACGTGGTTAACGATAAGAAATGGCCACTGTAACGTCTTAAAACGTGGTTAACGATGTGAAACGGTCACTTTAACGACTTAAAACGTGGTTAACGATAAGATACGGTCACTTTAACGTCTTAAAACGTGGTTAACGATGTGAAACGGTCACTTTAACGTCTTAAAACGTGGTTAACGGTGTGAAACGGTCACTTTAACGTCTTAAAACGTGGTTAACGATAAGAAATGGCCACTGTAACGTCTTAAAACGTGGTTAACGATGTGAAACGGTCACTTTAACGACTTAAAACGTGGTTAACGATAATATACGGTCACTTTAACGACTTAAAACGTGGTTAACGATAAGAAACGGTTACTTTAACGTCTTAAAACGTGGTTAACGATAAGAAACGGTCACTTTAACGTCTTAAAACGTGGTTAACGATGTGAAACTGTCACTTTAACGTCTTAAAACGTGGTTAACGGTGTGAAACGGTCACTTTAACGTCTTAAAACGTGGTTAACGATGTGAAACAGTAACTTTAACGACTTAAAACGTGGTTAACTATAAGATACGGTCACTTTAACATCTTAAAACGTGGTTAACGATGTGAAACGGTCACTTTAACGTCTTAAAACGTGGTTAACGATGTGAAACTGTCACTTTAACGTCTTAAAACGTGGTTAACGGTGTGAAACGGTCACTTTAACGTCTTAAAACGTGGTTAACGATGTGAAACAGTAACTTTAACGACTTAAAACGTGGTTAACTATAAGATACGGTCACTTTAACATCTTAAAACGTGGTTAACGATGTGAAACGGTCACTTTAACGTCTTAAAACGTGGTTAACGATAAGAAATGGCCACTGTAACGTCTTAAAACGTGGTTAACGATGTGAAACGGTCACTTTAACGACTTAAAACGTGGTTAACGATAAGATACGGTCACTTTAACGTCTTAAAACGTGGTTAACGATGTGAAACGGTCACTTTAACGTCTTAAAACGTGGTTAACGGTGTGAAACGGTCACTTTAACGTCTTAAAGCGTGGTTAGCGGTGTGAAACGGTCACTTTAACGTCTTAAAACGTGGTTAACGATAAGAAACGGTCACTTTAACGTCTTAAAACGTGGTTGACGATGTGACACGTCACTTTAACGACTTAAAACGTGGTTAACGATAAGAAACGGTCACTTTAACGACTTAAAACGTGGTTAACGATAAGATACGGTCACTTTAACGTCTTAAAACGTGGTTAACGATGTGAAACGGTCACTTTAACGTCTTAAAACGTGGTTAACGATAAGAAATGGCCACTGTAACGTCTTAAAACGTGGTTAACGATGTGAAACGGTCACTTTAACGACTTAAAACGTGGTTAACGATAAGATACGGTCACTTTAACGTCTTAAAACGTGGTTAACGATGTGAAACGGTCACTTTAACGTCTTAAAACGTGGTTAACGGTGTGAAACGGTCACTTTAACGTCTTAAAACGTGGTTAACGATAAGAAATGGCCACTGTAACGTCTTAAAACGTGGTTAACGATGTGAAACGGTCACTTTAACGACTTAAAACATGGTTAACGATAATATACGGTCACTTTAACGACTTAAAACGTGGTTAACGATAAGAAACGGTTACTTTAACGTCTTAAAACGTGGTTAACGATAAGAAACGGTCACTTTAACGTCTTAAAACGTGGTTAACGATGTGAAACTGTCACTTTAACGTCTTAAAACGTGGTTAACGGTGTGAAACGGTCACTTTAACGTCTTAAAACGTGGTTAACGATGTGAAACAGTAACTTTAACGACTTAAAACGTGGTTAACTATAAGATACGGTCACTTTAACATCTTAAAACGTGGTTAACGATGTGAAACGGTCACTTTAACGTCTTAAAACGTGGTTAACGATAAGAAATGGCCACTGTAACGTCTTAAAACGTGGTTAACGATGTGAAACGGTCACTTTAATGACTTAAAACGTGGTTAACGATAAGATACGGTCACTTTAACGTCTTAAAACGTGGTTAACGATGTGAAACGGTCACTTTAACGTCTTAAAACGTGGTTAACGGTGTGAAACGGTCACTTTAACGTCTTAAAACGTGGTTAGCGGTGTGAAACGGTCACTTTAACGTCTTAAAACGTGGTTAACGATAAGAAACGGTCACTTTAACGTCTTAAAACGTGGTTAACGATGTGACACGTCACTTTAACGACTTAAAACGTGGTTAACGATAAGAAACGGTCACTTTAACGACTTAAAACGTGGTTAACGATAAGATACGGTCACTTTAACGTCTTAAAACGTGGTTAACGATGTGAAACGGTCACTTTAACGTCTTAAAACGTGGTTAGCGGTGTGAAACGGTCACTTTAACGTCTTAAAACGTGGTTAGCGGTGTGAAACGGTCACTTTAACGTCTTAAAACGTGGTTAACGATAAGAAACGGTCACTTTAACGTCTTAAACCGTGGTTAACGATAAGATACGGTCACTTTAACGTCTTAAAGCGTGGTTAACGATGTGAAACGGTCACTTTAACGTCTTAAAACATGGTTAACGATAAGAAACGGTCACTTTAACGTCTTAAAACGTGGTTAACGATGTGAAACGTCACTTTAACGACTTAAAACGTGGTTCACGATAAGAAACGGTCACTTTAACATCTTAAAACGTGGTTAACGGTGTGAAACGGTCACTTTAACGTCTTAAAACGTGGTTAACGATAAGAAACGGTCACTTTAACGTCTTAAAACGTGGTTAACGATGTGAACGGTCACTTTAACGACTTAAAACGTGGTTAACGATAAGAAACGGTCACTTTAACGTCTTAAAACGTGGTTAACGATGTGAAACGGTCACTTTAACGACTTAAAACGTGGTTAACGATGTGAAGCGGTCACTTTAACGACTTAAAACGTGGTTAACGATAAGAAACGGTCACTTTAACGTCTTAAAACGTGGTTAACGATGTGAAGCGGTCACTTTAACGTCTTAAAACGCGGTTAACGATAAGATACGGTCACTTTAACGTCTTAAAACGTGGTTAACGATGTGAAACGGTTGGTTTTGTGGATTTGTATTTTACAAGGTTTGTCGTAGGCCCTAAAACGTAATACTTTAGTATTCAACAATATTTTCAGCTAATAGCGTCCTTGCAACGTTGTTGCAACACTTCGGAGGGAAGCCACTCCTGCTTCAAACAGCTGTGGTATCAAGTACAACATCTGCCAGCAGCTGCTCTTATTGAGGAAATTCTTCCCCGAAGAGTGGAGGCCGTGATAGCAGAATATTAATGCCCATAGTTTGGAAAAGAGATGTGCATTCGTCTACGTACGCCATGTATTGTATTTTCAACAATTAGTTTCATGTTTCATTCTTTTGGGATGTCAAGTTCAATAACTAATCAATCATGAATAATCACTTGCCAGCCACCGCCACTGTATCCTTGAGCAAGGCAGCAAATCGCTCCATGGAGCTTACCGGCAGGCAACACTACAGCACCTGGTGAGAATGGGAGGCTCGACAATAAACAGTGAGTATGCTCAGCATCATGAATATGAACCAAGGGGGGGGTGTTAGAAAATAATGAATTTCTTTGCCCTTGATAAATAAAAGCAGAAAAACATACCAAGCTCTCATCCAAGTATATGTGCAGAGGAACAGAGGAGAAAATCAAGTCTCAAGTGTTTGCCAGCACAGCCTTGTCATATTACTCTAGTCTAAAGTAATCTCTGTGTCATAATTTTTGCTCCTCTAAGTTAAGACGACATATTTCATGAGCTCATGCTCCCCGTCGCTTGCAACGGCTGTTGAAACACGGCCCCATTTCTCTGTGTGGTTACTTCCCCTTTGTCTTTACTCAAGAGGGCAAACATGTTGGAGGGGATTGCATCTCATCAGCCTTTCACTCTTGCCACCATCTGTCGCTGTGAGAAGCTTTGAAAGCCGTCGCACTGGTTCAACTCCGCTTGTTTCATTCCACAAAGGCGTCTCATGTTAAAGCCAGAGCCTGAGGCTGATATACCCGATATTGATACCTGAGAATAATGATGAAATAAAAACCCAAAAGCATCCACACGTAAGCACACGCTGTAAAACGGGGATGATGGCTGAAAGCATCTTTCACACAGGACGCGGTTCGCACTGCCGCTGGGTTCACGTTCACGGCGTCGTGGCTCCGCCATTAGAGATATAATGGTTCCAGAGCGCCGTGGAGCCACTGTAGCCTTCTAGTAAACAGTTGAACACTATCTGGAAATAATTAATCTCACCACAAGGTCTATTTAGTAGCAGGTCTGGAGCTTTCACACAATTTTAAACCGTTTTCTTCAATGGGCCAAATATGAGACGATTGGCCCCTGTGCACAGACAGGGCCTGCATGGGTACAGCCTTTTCTGTTGTTTTCTGTCTGTTCATGGTAATTCTGTGCAGTTTTGTAGGTTTGTCTTTTTTGAAGCCTCTTTGTGGTCATTTTTGAGTCTCTTTGTAGTTGCTTTTGTCTCTTTGAGGTCATGTCGAGTCTGTTAGAGGTACATCTTGTTGGTAGGCAATGGGGGCCCGTGACGCTTACAGCTTCAGGTACTGTGCCCGGTATATTCAGTAATCCATCCAATGTTTGCTCCCATCTGTCAGCGTTTGTTTCTTTAAAGCAGGGGTGTCAAACATACGGCCCGCGGGCCGGATCCGGCCCGCCACGTCATTTTATGTGGCCCGCGAATCCCCCAGCAAAAAAAAAAAAAAAGATTTTATTTTTTTTTTATTTTTTTTTTTTTTTACAAAAATTAAAAGTTAGATGTGAAAATAAAAATATCCCCATGGTTGAAATTATGAGATGCGCCGCCGGTCTCGCCGGGGGCTATTTTGTGTTAATTCGCACTGGACGCGCCGGAGAGGGGGCGGGGCTTATCGCCCTGAAAGCCGTTCAACTGTCCGCCATTAACCATGGAAAAAAGAACCTCTATTTCTGCTAAGTAGGTGTTGAGGAAGTCACAGATATCCCGGGAAACTAAACTAAATATGTTAGGAGTAGTTACATTTACACCGTCTTACATTTACAACCGGCCCTTTGAGGGCGACCGCGATGCTGATGTGGCCCCAGAGTGAAAATGAGTTTGACACCCCTGCTTTAAAGCATAACTATTATAATTATATAATTTTGACGACCTGCCAAAGTATCTCGTGAAAACAGACCGGATGGCACACAGTATTAAATGCAGCATACCGGTGGACCTATTTGTTTGCAGTGTAATGTTAAAAATACAACATGTAACAGAAGTGAACTTTTGGTTTGTGATGCAGCAGAAAGCGGCCTCTCCTCCGAGGGTGTTCCCTGGCTACGAGCTCCATGTGGGGCCCCTCCACTCTCAGAGACAGATGTTAGGGTTAGGCTTGGCCGTCCACTCTCACCATAATGAGAACTCCAGGGGCTAAGGCCCACACACACACACACACACACACACACACACATGCATGAAAACATACAACACCATACCTGCCACATGAGCTAAATAAATAAATAAAAGTCCCATAACCCCAACACAACATGAGAACCAAAAAGTAAGAGACAGGAGTGGTGAGTGAGCCGGGGGTGAATTCATGATTTAATAATGATGTGCTGGTTTAAAAAAAAGAGTGACCTTCACACACACACACACACACACACACGGGCGACCATGTTAACACACATTGTCTCTAAGTGACAAGATATCCAAAGAGAGGTCAAGGGAGAGTGAAGGAGACAGAAAGTGCTTGAGAGAGAGAGAGAGAGAGAGAGAGAGTGTGTTTGTGTGTCACCTGCCAACCATTTTTGAGTGTTAAAGCAACGAACACGCACCTTAATTATTCACCGCCCTATTATTAGCTTCTAGCCCGCGAAGCCTGAACAAGTACGAATGTGCATGCATGTGAGGAGGGGGAATTAAATCATGATTCAAATCAGTGTTTTCTGCATACTTGCAAAACGTTTCATTTTTTACATGCATGAGTTTACATGCAGCCATGCATTTACTGCATTTGGCGTATACGTGTAGTATGTGCGTGTATGTACAGTACATGGCAGTATATGGTATATGGTTATGTTATTGCTCGACTCTCACAGTCTCTGCAGAGTGCGTTTGGTCTAAGAATAATAAAGTCAACGAAAGCTGCTCCTAGGGCAGAAGGAAAACAGAAGTCAGATAAAAAAATATTAGTTTTTTGAATGCCCAATGCCTTTCCAAAAAGGAGACTCTCCATTGGGTCCTGGGGCAAGGAGGCAGACACTAAAAGAGGAAGAGGAAGAGGAGACATATCCTGAGGCAAGGGGAGGACAGTGCGATAAGACCCGGCTAAGCCTCGCCGTCGGTACCTCCACGCTAATGCTACGCCAGGAAATCCCAGCGGGAGCATGCAAAGAGATGAGAATGAAAGATTGAAAAAAAACACAAAATAAAAGAGAGGAGTGATTGAATCTGTGATACTATTGGCTCCCAGATTAGACAAAGGCAAGACATGGAAAAGACATGGAAAATGGTAAGATGGAGGGAGATAGAACACAGGATGAACAAGGGGGGGGAGTGAGAGGATGTAAAGCGGTGGGAGAAGCAGGTACACGCTGACCCAGATCCTCCTCCTGGTAACACGGGGAGGGGGGGGGGGGGGGGGGCTGCTGTCTGCTGCAGGACCAGACCAGAGGATGAACAGATACAGGACACAAAGAGGAGCTAAAGCAGCAGCTGCCGTGGAACAGCTGGTCTGAATCACAACAAACATGTGGAGACACGCAGGTTTGAAAAACAATCACATTTTTGTAACTTCTAGAGCTCGTTGGGCTTAAGAGCTGACAGGTGCTCTCGGTACTCTCTCCTCTTTCTCTTCCTGGGGAGGGAGATGGGAGCACCTTGGTGATTTTTCCCAAAACACAGGGACCAATGAGGCCTTCAGCGTCCCCTTAAAAAAAAAACCAATCCAGCAGAGAGTTCACATCCCTCAGGATTTGATCTAGACACAGGTAAACACACACACACACACACACACACACACACACATACACACATGCGTTTGGGAATGCAATTACTGAGCCTATGTGCAACAGCCACAGGGAACTGGGGTGCATCTGTACGGAGGGGAGAGGAGGAGCTTGCAGTGTGTGTAGGAGGTGTGTGTGTGTGTCAGTGGCCCAGTTACAGCATGAGTATAAAAATGCTGCATCTATGACAGGCCTTCCACACAAAGCTGGTCCCACCTGTTCATTTTCAACGCTCCACCTGTGCATGCGTGCGTGTCGGATCAAACCGTCGCTACAAATCTCTGGGAATGAAGGACACTGCATCACATTGATATATAGTTTAAGTCTTGAGCCGTCGTCTTTCAGAAGTCAAAACACACGCCGTCCCCCGTCCCCCCCCCCACACAAAACAAAAACCACAAAGCAGCAGGATTCATGGGTCGATCTGCAGAGATTTCTACAGCAGGTTGAAAATATGGCCCAGCAGCCGGCAGGTGAGAATCGTTGGCCACAACTCAATACACTTCAGACTGATAGAGCAGGATTTATTTTAGATGCTTTGTGGTTCTTGGCTCAGTGGCCCTGATGAGAAACAGGGACACTCACAGAGCACGCATTTTTTATATTCTCGATTAGTTCTTTGAGTTTAAAACACCTGAGACAGTCTGGCTGGAGTCGGCTAGCAGCGGCTAATGTAGCCTTTAGCCACAGTCGAGTCATAGGTTTTTTCCAAACTTGTACTTCTCAGCCCCAACTGACTCTGACTCAAGTGACATCACTTAAGGCAATTCACCCAATTTTGCTGAAGTCACGAAAGTCTCATCCACTCTAAATCAGTGAGACGATAACAGACAAAAAACCCAAATAAAGAAATCTCATAACTCATCATTCAAAGTAAGAAATCGTGCAAATTTTAAATTAATGAATATATCCCAAAATACAGCCTGCCATTAGCCCAACGAGCTAACCGTTAAAACACTACCACTTACAGCGTCGTGATTGAAATGCTGCCCATTTCCCGGCCACTCTCACCCGTCCATCTGTCGCTCATCAATCACTGCTCAGCCTTATCATCATAGCCGCGACAGGCTGTCAGCTCCCTGGTGTGCTCTCATATATCTCCGCCCCTCCAATATTGCCGCACACACTATAGCATATCTGCAAATGCCCACTCGCACCGTGCCACACTGAGCTGATGGAAACACAGAAAAGCTCCATCCAGTGAGTCTGCTTTCAGCACAACGGAGAGCTCCAATTGCTGCCCGTTTCTTGGCGACAGTCATTGTTAGTTTCAGGACCAAGAACAGCACCTGGCCTCTCCCTTCATGTCTGCCGGTGTAGAACTCTTCTGTTGCTTTGCAATTTTTTGTCAGCGTGCAGCATTTCTAGCAGAGAATTCAAAACACGAGCAGCACTCTCAAACAGCCACCAAAACAACAGCAGTGATGCAGCTTTCATAAAAGCCTTTATAGTAATCTAGGACGCACCAACACGTATTACATGTACATAGGCTTGACGATTACAGTGTATTGAGCTAGATAAATGTTTGGCACCTTTTTCTTTCAGGAATACCTCGTGACTCATATCTCAGTAAACAGGAAAAGAAAGCAGTGGCGGTTTGATAATGGCAGAGATAATGTAGGTAAACAGACATAAGCCCGGCAGGCCTCGTCTGCAATCACTACCTATTATAACCAGCGCAGAGGGGGGACAGACTTTGTAGCATCTGCTGGCAGGCTGGACTAACGCCAGGGGCAGCGACACTAGTACTGTAACTCACGACAACCGGCACTACATAACGGGCCTTTTATCAGCGCCGACGTATCCGTGGACCTCCTGCCGATGGAGTTTCCGTTGCCAAAAAAAGACGTGGGAATAATGAGCCTGCGCTACAAGTGGAGCGAGAGAAATGTCGGTATGTGTTTATGTTTCTATGTAAAGAGACGGAAAGCAACAGCGTGTGCTTTTATTATGTCCTTGTGTGTGTGTGTGTGTGTGTGTGTGTGTGTGTGTGTGTGTGTGTGTGTGTGTGTGTGTGTGTGTGTGTGTGTGTGTGTTCAGGAATGTTTGGGTGTATATATATAAGCTCTGCCAGCTCTAAGTGGCTAGCATATGGGATGACAACTGTTGCCTTCATGGGGAAATGGACGGATTAATTGAAATTGAGCACAGACACGCGAGTGATGAGCACTTAACACAATCATTAAGGCTAAATCACACAGGGACGGCGAGTGTGGCGCGTGTGCTTGTTGGTTTGTGTTGAGCTATGAGGGGATTCTGGACTAATGACGAGAATAAAAAAAGTTTGATTAATCTGTGAGTGCAGGCAGCCCCACGTCTGTGGATAATCGCCAGCCTGGCAAACCATAAGGAAATACATGGTGCTAATTGGATTGTGTGTATGTGTGTGTGTGCGTGTGTGTGTGTGTGTGTGTGTGTGTCTGTGTGTGTGTGGACTGACAATGAAAAGGGTGTGTTGCTGCTCGCTACTAGTCATTTTCAATGGACGCCGGTGACAAAAAAAGTGGCGCTGGTGTCAACTTTTGTCAGCGCTGCAATGACACGGTGACGCATCAACACATCAGATGATTTGTTTCACTCTGTTCCGTAAAAGAAAGATGCAGTACACCGGGTACAGGCTGTACCCGGTGCTGTTTAACGACGTAACTAAACGACGTAACTACGCCAACGAGCGCTTGAGCAACACTTCAACAACAACAATGTCGCTCATCTGTTTTGTTGCTTTTGTCGCTCTTAGTGTGAACACAGTATTACGCTTCAAAACAAGTAGCATTCCATGCAAGCAAGCATAAAAACCAGCACCAAAACATACGACATCAGCCAGTGGTTTCAGAGGAAGGTCTAACTGAGACACAGTCAAGTTCAAATGTTGGGGAAATGGCTCATTAGCTTCCTTGCGGAGAGTTAGATGAGAAGATCGATACCGCTCTCATGTCCGTATGGTAAATACGGATATGGAGCCAGCCGATTAGCTTAGCTTAGCATAAAGAGTGGAAACGATTATGTAAAACGGTCAAAGTATTCCTTTAACTCCATGTTTTCAAGGGCTCGCAGGTAGACATACTGTATTGTTTAGATAGATTAATTCATCATTAATATTTGTCAGGGCTAACTTAATATACATATTTTATGGCATTGTGACAAATTGTACAACGTTTTTTCATCTCCTCACCCAGTGTGTGCTGGGATACACTCCAGCCCTTCCAAATCTGTGCAGGAACATAATTAATGCACAGGTAACATATGGATGGAAAGATGCCGATTGTCTTCTCTTTTTTGTTTAAATACAAAATAGACAATATTAACGGACAACTCAGTGAATGTGAACACGGACAGCAGAGAGATGTCCATGAGTGGACCGGTCACTCTTGTTCCGTCTGCATGTGCATTATGAAAGCCTGCACTCCACTCAGAGTGCTCCACTTGTCAACTGTGGAGATGTATGAGTCACACAGACAAAGATCTGCAACCTCTCTCCTCTCACTCGTCATCCAATTCTCTCCATCTTCCCCCTCAGCTCATTTCCTCCGAGGTCAGCTAGACCCAGCTGGCGGAGAGGGACGGGTCAGCCACTATCTGTCTGCGTAACCCTTTGCTACTCATCAGGGCTTTTCGCGCGTCTCGCAGATGTGTCATCACTCGGCACTGAAAGAAAATAGAAGAGAGTCCGCTGGTGAGATTGGACTGGACGTAAGTGATTGGTGGGAAACGGGCGCAAAATGGATGAGAGGAGGACTGGAGTGGTGGTCCTTCCAACAGCTTGGAGTGTGTGTGTGTGTGTGTGTGTGTGTGTGTGTGTGTGTGTGTGTGTGTGTGTGTGTGTGTGTGTGTGTGTGTGTGTGTGTGTGTGTGTGTGTGTGTGTGTGTGTGTGTGTATAAGTGGTGTCTTTGTATTTGCCGTGTGCTGTCGGCCATGAGAGCACATCGCCAAAGGAGCCAAAGGAGTCTGGCAAGAAACTTAAAATGTCTGACAAACTTGATTATCCTGAAGAAGTGGGGACCACACATAGCACTGCAGGGACGACATACATACCCAGACATGAGTTAGACCAGTCATTCACACAGACTGGCTCGCCATGACTTATGGTCTGAATCTCTAGTTTCAAGTCTTTTTCAATACTTCATGATGTTCATTTAGTAAATGATGGTCCAATTTAGAGTCAATTAGACCATAAAACAGGGTCGGTTTTAGGGCGGGGCTACCTTGTGATTGACAGGTCGCTTCCACAGAGTTGTCCGGGCTGGGAGTTTTTGTCTTACAACTTTAACCCTTTCACAGTGTGTGTTCAGCGCAGCTTTGCGTTTGGTTGTACTTAGCTCCACCCTTCTGCTTGCAAAAGAAAACAAAATGGCTACGGCCAAAATTCTGAACTCGAGGCTTCAAAGGGACCGACCACTAACCAGTGGGTTATATTTTGATTTTGGAACCAGACGTCAACAGTCACATAGTGTGATGTGCACATACTTTTGTTCATGTCGTCTCGTACATTTATTCTTCCAAAATGAGAAGTTCAACCCATGAACAACATGCACCCTGAAGCACGTTAGCGGATGTGTTTTTAAGTTAACACAGATACGATTTTCACCACTTGAACTCGTGTAATAAGTTAAGCATTTACTTGTATCAAGTTGCTGACACTTGTGGCAACACAGTGTTGCGAAAGAGTAGACTCAACATCTCTTTCCTCAGTTTTTAAGTTGGCAGAGATATGAAGTCCTTGGAGTTCTTCGTATAATATTGCTGAATTGACATTTGATCTACAATTTCTTGACGACTGTGCAAACTCCTGCCGATGAAGACCATGTGAGATGATTGAAAAAGAAATCTGGTTTTGCAAGTTCCTTTCCTTCCTCATTAATTTCCTCGCCCTCTTCTCTCTCTCTCCAAACACACCTCAAAGAGACACAGGAGATTCTAACTTAATTCTGCTCAACCCACTCTGGTCAAATCCTCTCTCTCCCTTTCTTCTCTCTCTCTCTCTCTCTCAAACACTTTGTAGGGCAAATCAATGAGCCTTGGACGTCTGAATATCTGCTGCCAAGTATGGTCAGCCGTGAACACTCAAAGACACAAAAACAAAGAGCAGAAAACTACTCACTACGCGGTGAACCCAGTTCAGTCAGCTACTGAACTACATGCTCACACACACACCCACACACACACACACACACACACTCTCTGTGACTCCCTCCTCCCAACATCTAAAAAGACAACAGAGCAGGAAGAGATGAAAAAATAGAGGATGTAAAACCAAAAGAGTCAGATACAGCATATGAAGTAAAGATGGAGGAAGATGTGAGTGTACAGGCCACGGTGGAATACCTCACTACACGCTAAGATCTGATTATAGCTCTCAGGGACAAAAACGCCTTTCATTTGTGACTTTCTGTGTAAGTTTATAAAAGGAGACAAGGAACACCCACTCAATACTCTATAAAAGTACCCCCCCCCCCCCCCCGAGTCCTTATTTACTGCTTGTGAAGGCTGGACTGCTGCGCTAGGATCAGCGGTCGGGCACCCCTCCGTTGCCTCACACCACTAAGCCTATATTCTCAAATGGCACGGCGCTGTGCCGGGATCAGCGTACCTTCGGAAACGAAGGACCAAGCAAGTGTTTGTAAAGACAAATAAAGATAATTTTAAAAAACGGGTGATGTTGCTTCATTTCGTTGAGCCATGCTTCCCCCGGCCACGACAGGCCGGGCTTTGTGCCGCATCCTGTGTCACAGCCTCGATTTATAGAGTGCTCCCATAATGCACTTCCTCTCTCCAAAGGGGGGGGGGGGGGGGGGGACATAAATCTCCTCTGGTTTTTATTTTTGACACTCACCTTTTTTATTTGCTAAAAGGATCCTGAAATTGCTATCCTCTTGGCTTTCTTGATTTACACACACACACACACACACACACACACACACACACACACACACACACACACACACACACACAAATAGGGCAGTCCCATCGACCAGTCGTTCATTTTGTCATTTCATGCTGAATAGCTTGTTTTTAAAGAAACGTATGAGCACATCTCTGATAAACACGAGATGGAAAGTGATGCTTCTGAGCGATTCTCTTTGTGGAGTCGATTAAATCAACAAATCGAGTGTTACTAAGGAGTTCTTTGGTCGAGGGCAGCCCGACACACACATGCAGAAGCCCTCTATAGAAAACCATAAATTATAGGACTTATGCCAATTAATGCTGCAACTTCCCAAGCAGCCCTAAAGCGCGTACCGGGGAGGCATCCTCCAAAGGTTGAATATTACATTCAAACTGTCTGCATGTTTACAGACTGTAAAGAAGCAGAAAAACATGTACAGTGTGTTTATCTGGACATAATGAAGAGGCAACAAAGAGTCACACAGTGCGGAGCTGAATTAAAATGCACTGTGCTGGTAATGAGCTATCTAAATTCAGAGTTCATATTGCTTGGAATTACACAAAAGAGGGGCTCCGGGCAGCACTGGCAAAAACTCTATAGCTCTTTCTGCTTCGCTGCCAGAAGATTCTCCCTGTCGAGCGGCGACACGGTCGGTGCTGAGGAAATCGTTTGAGCCCGAGCGCGCATCCATGAATGCAATAATTCCTTTGTAAACGACATCACCTCCTCTCCCACTTTGTGGCTGTCAACATGTTTGGCTGCACTCTATCGCACTCCCCCCCCCCCCCCCCCCCCGCTCGTGCGTGTGCAAACCCACGCACACGCAAGAAGGGGTTGCTGGCGCGTAAAGCTCCGATTACTGACAACTCTGAAACACATGCTGAAGTAGATACACACACACATGTAGAGACACACGTGCACACGCTAAGTCTGACTGGATGACGCGAGGGTGTCGGTGGTTAAAAGGAAGTCGCGCGACCACGCTTTCCTCGAATAAACCGGTGGCTAAACAGAAGATGACAGGAGTTGCGGGCGCTTCGAAGTTATCTGGGAAACAGCTCGGCATATTGGCGCCATACGGAGGCGGATCCTTCGCCACACTTCACACGAATGCCGCCGTATCAGTTGTCGTTTTCAAAAGCTGAAAAACAGATGCAGGGGGAAGGAATGGGAAATGATTCGGGTGCGTTGCTTCTGATGAGCTCTGCTTCCTGCCAACTGTGACAGGAAATGCGCACGGTGGCACGAGGTCAGCGTAGCAACAGATCCTGCAGACAACACGCTCTTACGTTCTCCTGGATTTAACTGCGCTGTATACAGCGGCCCGAGGGAATCAATTAGAATCATGCTGTGCTTGGTTTTCCCGCCCCCATTGACTTGGCAGTAATGTGTTTACTTCACAGCCAAGCTCTGCTTACAAAAGTTTAAAAAAACCAGCATCCTTCCTTACGATGCAACTTTCCTGCTGCGTCCTGCAGTATTGCACATATGAACTTATCAGGTTTAACACACAGTATCCCCAAACAGGTTACACTTTCCTGCAGATCCTCGACCACAGCATGTATTAGTGTGGCATAAAAGTAAGACCCTAATTCAAATAAATAAAGGTTTGACCTCTGGGCCGGGTCACAGCCTGTGACAGGTCTATTAGCATATGTTTTATACGTTTTCCTTCCACACACACACACACACACACACACACACACACACACACGACAAAGATTGCAGCTTGCAGCCGGCCAGCAGACCGGCTGTGAGGCTCTTTCGTGTGTCAAGGAGGACAGCTTATCACACTCCCGGTGTGCCTCGGCTGCCAGACGAAACTGACAAGGTGTCACCTTGTTATTTGGCTGCGCGAAGAAAAAAAACAGCCTTCATCTACAGGGAGTTGATTAGCACGAACCTGTTGCCGCGTTTCACATCGGCACATGCCGAGCTCACTGGAGAATTGAGTGGTCCCGCTGCAGCGGGGATGCTGACCTAAAAATAGCTCCGCGACGGAGCAAAAAACAGCCAACAGCAATGGCACACATGACATATGGATGTCATTATTATCTATTGGTGGCTGCGGGGATTATTCATCATGTGTTGTGGAATTATTTTAATGAGCTAATTGCAGCTGTGAATTCAATTTGCATGTTTGTACATGCACATGCTGGATTTACATATCGTGTATACAATATGATTGCAGATGGATTGATCATCTGGGTCAATTTGCAAAAGCTGCTGCTGACAAGTACGGATCTGATAATCTCCTCATAAGTCTGCTGTCCTGTTGCCTGTAGAGGAAGCCAGCATTCACATTCAGTACCCGCAGATTGTATGTATGTATGTATTTATTTAGCTTCGGGAGGGGTTTACTCATGCTTGTGGTCTTCCCTGTCCAGAAGAGAGTTGAAATATGTTTAATGGGTGTTTTCACCTCTAAAATAATCTTCGGCCACACTTGCATGACCAAAAAAACACCACGGTTTAATAAAGGATATTCAGCCAATTTTTTTTATCTCAGAGATGCTGACAAGGGATTTGGAAGATCCCAAATGCTACTTCTTTGCAGGTTTCCACGCAAAAACTGCAGAGATGATCCGCTCCACTTTCCTTCCACCTACCTTTACCCATTAGTCACAAACAGGAAAGACCCACAGCCTCCTAACATCTCACAGTGGAACACAATGTTTCCACATCCAGCTGCTTCCGAGAAATATTAGTATTGTTGCAACAAAGAGGAAGAGGACAACACAACACCTGCAAGTCCCTTAAATATAGTGATGCCACACAGGATTGACCCAATAAATTGTCCTATAATAAATTCCCGGTAAGCTCAGTGTTGAACACCGGTCTAAAGCGTCTACGGGGAGGCTTCGGGAGATAAAACACACACCCTCAAGTGCTATTTTGGGGCTGTACAGTGATACAGATATTATTAAGTGCCCATGTCTCCACAAGTCCAAAGAGCAACACTGCAGGAACATAATCAAACATGCACAGACAGACAGTGATCAGCGCCGTGGCAAATCAGTTCTCTGTGTCAGATGGACATGTCTCTGCATCCACCACGCGCAGCTTCTCCGGCCACGTTCACCGCTTATAATTAAGCTGTAGCGCGCTCGCAGATGCGCACCGCACGGAGCGAGCGCGTTGCCCTTCACCTACCGTACCTTTGGTGCGAGCGGCGCTCAACCCCAGAGCCACTACAGCCAACACGCCGGCTATTCTCAGCATCTTCTCGGTGGAGATTCAGCTACGCGGCGACTTCTCTCCTCTTTCTTCCCCTTTCTCCTCTCTCTCTCTCTCTCTCTCCGTCTGTCCGCCCTCTCCCTCTCAGTCAACGCCTCGGGTTCTCTCTCTCTTTCTTCAGGCAGAGTGTGGGAACAGTTCACCGTTATGTGGGACAAGCCAGGCAGCGTGGAGTAGAAGAAGAAGAAGAAGAAGCGGAATATGAAGAAGAGGATGGACACCTAGTGCCTGCAACGCGCCTTCGCCGCACCGTAACGCGCGCGTCGCACCGCAGGTTGTGTGGACGGACGGAGGCAGCGACTGAAGTGTGGGTTTGGCGCCGAGACGGGACTGGAGAGCAGCAGCGCACCCCGGGACCAGACCGAGCGACGTCACACAGGGAGGAGAGGGAGAGAGAGAGAGAGAGAGAGAGATGGATTCAGGCGCTCCCCCCCCACCCTCCTCCACTCTCTCATCCTCCACCCTCCCCTCTCTCCTCCTCCCTCCTGCTATCTCTGGAGCATCCCAGCCCACTCCAGCTCACAGCGAGCCTGCCACGCCGAGGAGGGATCCTGATGAGAACAATTGCATCTTGTTTCAAATGACTCCAGGAACAAGCGCCTATAGAACACGATGCTGTTATCATGCATCTGTAATGGGCTCAATCTAACCATTTCAGCATAGACTTTCAAATAACACGTGTTAAAATGCCATAAATTAAAGAACACTTCGAGTCACTGTGAACACACAATGGCAGACACATTGTGTGATGGAAATACTGCAGTATTATGTGTTACTTGCTTGCCTGAAGATGCAGTTTATCTTCCTGAAATAGTATCGTCATCACAAAACAGTTGTTGTTGTTCATGCGCAGAAATGTTTTCAGCCCAATGAAGAACAACCCTCTGTGTTTTTATTACTTTTAAACTCTTTATTTTTTTGTTCCCAAAGAATATTATTTCTTGAGACTGCATCCCGACAGCGATTTATCTGAACTAATAAGTGCTTTGACATTGAATCAGGAAAAGAGGGAGCGATAGATTGACAGATTTGTAGTATTTTATAGGGAAAACATTAAAAACTGCTTCTTAAAATCTCAAATATTGTCATTTGAAATGAAAAACAATCTCTGAGCGACATGGCTCGTTTAGCTAGAGAGAATGTTATTGTCCCATGTGTTTGTCTAAGTGTGTGTGTGTGTGTGTGTGTGTGTGTGTGTGTGTGTGTGTGTGTGTGTGTGTGTGTGCGCGTGTGTGTGCGCGCGGCCGTAAATTGTGCGAGCATGTGTATGAAGGTTTGGGGGTTTTTTTCCACTTGGTGCCGGGCAGTAGGATTAATAATAACTTTTTCAATTTTCCTGAGTAGACTATCTCAAAGGAACGTTTCTCTTGGACTATCTCCGCTGGTTTAGGATTATTCTGGGAGGCAGAGAAAATATTGCCGGCGTTATCTAGCGGGAGAGCAAAAATAATAATACAAACAGATGACAATGCACAGATTTGAATCCACACCATCCAGTGATGAAATTAAATTTGGTCTTCTTTTCACCGGGAAACGACTAAAGTGGTTTATAGCCGACAAAAAAAAGGCTTTCAGAGAAACCAAAGCAGTGGTGCCGGGACCCTCGAGGGGCCTCAACATTTACGTTATCACTACTTTAATATCATCATCTATCATGCACACATGTATTACATACAAAACAAATGAAAATACAGATCCATTTCAATATTTAGTTCCGTATGATATCAAATGCTGAACATTTAAGGACATGAAGTAAAGGCTAATATATTCCTCAAGGCTTTACTGCACAGCCACAGATCTCCTCCAAATTGCAGCCATTAATCAAGAAAAACAAATATGGCAACAGAGAAAAGCTGCGCGTGAAATACCAAATCTTTATCCAGCAAGGCAAGTCACGGGGGCGCGGCGGGTCAGGTTGTTTTCTGAGTAATAAGACTTTCTATATCAGTGACCGAGCCGCAATGCACGCACACGTACTTCTGTATTTCATCAAGGCCATTCTCAAAATTAGAACCTGCTGCAAATGGACAATTTTGTTCCGCTTCTGCTCTGCCCCCCCCCCCATGCTTTTTCAATATTGACACACATTACGCCCACTAGGCCACCACACCCTGGGAGTATGAACGGCAAGCTATAATGCTAATGTAATATCACACGGTGTGCGGCTGTCTGCTCAGAGTCCAGAGAGCGTGGGAGGGGGGGGGGGGGGGGGGGCAAAAAGTTTCTCTCACACTGTGTGTGTGAGGCAATCTAACCTGGCTGAGTGGTTTAATGTGCCACTCTATTTGTCTCCTGTAAGTATTTCACCTTTGGGAAATATCAGTGACATACATTACTGGCAGCCATTTGCTGTTTAGGTTGCTAAATGATGATGGGAACAATAAGAATAAAAAGAGGATATTAGTTCCAATTTGATGATGACTACAGCGTTGGGTAATACATATATAATGTGGTGTGAGGGCCCCTCCCGAAACAACTAAAGGATTTAAATAAGACGCTTCTCAAAGCGCTGCTGCCTGCAGGGAAGGCAGCTCGACAAGGACGCTTTAAGGTTGTCCAGACTGTTGATAACCAAAAAAAAAAAAAGTGTCATATGACACTTACGTGCTAAAGAAAAGTAAAAACGAGAGAAAACGGCATCCGCGATCACAGCGACCCTCGGTGCTGAAGTTACAGCAACTTTGTGAAAACATTGTGAATTCTTGGCGCTGTTCGGAAGGCGATGTTACAGTTTGGTTTCCTATCGATTTCTATTCTTAAAGCAAAATCTGGAGGCTGCATTGGGCTCATTCCCAATCCATTCGTGATGCTCTGCTGCAGAGCACCGCGCGGCTAATGAGCCTCCCTCAGTGGCTGACATTTCCCATAGTGGGGCACATATTAGCTTTTGTCACTAAGCAGACTTTACAGCCAGCCAGAGTCTTGTGATGTATTTCAGCCACTATTGCAGAGATTTATGAGTTACAGATAATGCAGCGGCCTCATTGAACCCAGAATACTCCATAATCGATAATACACGTATACGGTTGTTTCCAGACACAAAGTGGTTGTCCATGCGGTCCTTTCACGAAATACCAATACCTAGCTCAAAGATCATGTTCTTGTCTCGCCATTGTTACGCTGTACAGAGGCAGAAATATGGAAGTCCATTTCTACATTTATCTTTCAGCCTGGGGGGGGGGGGGGGGTAGAAGAGGGAATACGTCCACACCAAAGAATGCTGTTGCACATAGACACAGACTTTGGTGTGGTTTTTTTTTCCAGCAGAGCAGGTCTGGGTGCAGGATCCCTCTGTGCACAGCAAGTGTGACAGATAGAAAAGCACACTCATGCATCTTAATTTGATCATTTACTGCACACACGGAGAGAATAGTGAAGCCATCTTCTTCGGTCGCTGAGACCAGTGGTGCGCTGTGCATGTTATTGGGTGTGTTCTCACAGAGAAGTGCGAGCTTTATATATAAATATATATATGTGCATGCGTTTACATTAAAAACCGAAATGGTTTTCTCTCAGGAGGAATAGATTTAGACTTGAGATTGCGGAGCAGCGGGTCAAAAGGCCAGGTGGCCGCCTGCTGCTGTCGTTCCCGTCGTCCTCCTTCCTGCCGCTTGAGCTGCTGGGCCTCATCTCGTGTCCTCGTGCGATCAACCTTCCTCCTGCTCTTATCTGTCCCTCAACTGAGAGGTCATTTTATCTTAAATAATCAACCTGCCGTGTTTCCATTCAACCCTCCCGCCCTCCCTCCTGATGCCTCCATCTTTCTCCTCATACAGGCATAATCAATCTACTGTCACTTAATTCAGATCTCTCCATCCACCCCTCTTCTCCGCCCTGGCTCTCCGGTGTGTGTGTGTGTGTGTGTGTGTGTGTGTGTGTGTGTGTGTGTGTGTGTGTGTGTGTGTGTGTGTGTGTGAGACAGAGTGCGGCGCCTCCGCATACTCCCACTGACAGCTGGGCCGGTGCTGTATAGGGGGAGGGATGAGAGGCGGTAGAGAAAGGAAAAGAGAAAGACCAATCCTCCCCCTGGCGTTTCCCCCGCCGGCTCTTTCTGAGGAAGTGTCGGCGGCGGCGCTTTGATGGCGACTGCATCACGGTCTGAATTTCACTTTACTCAATACGTTTTCTCTTCTCCATTGGAACTTTAAGAGGACCATACCAGTGATTGAGCAGTGTTAGCCCAGTTATTACTGCAGAGCATGCAGTAATAACTTCTACCCCTCCAGGCATCTATTGTGCTCCATTATGCGCAATAGGACCATATAAAAAGCTGGCTCTTTACACTTGCTTAAATTGAGAAATCCATCAGAGACAAAGTGAGATTGCCAAAGCTACAAGTTGTTATGACATACTGTTCGGTTAACATTTTTAAAACTGCAGGATTACAGCCTGTAAGAAACAACCATCCAAGCAAAACATTGTTCATGTAATTAATGCCATTAATTACACAAAATGATTAAACAAAACGTGAAACAAAATGACTAAATGTAACTTTCCTAAAATAATATTGTGCATATTGTGTAAAATGCAAACAGAACACATGAGTAAATGTGTGTCTGTCTCCCTCTTAATGAACGAGTGTGTATCACAGTGTGCGATACTTTAAAGTAGGGCTGATGGCAAACACTTCATCTATGAATCTATTCTATTGTAACTTCTAAAACTGCGGCTACGGATCTGGAATTTAAAAGCATCTTTTAAAAAACACTAATTAAAACAAAACAAAAACGATGGTAAGAAGTTAATAACGAATTAATTGACAAAGACATAAAAAGTGACAGACTAAAGCACCTGTGAGATATGATGAAGTAGAACTTTGGGGTCTGCGGGAGCCCCATGTTTGGACCTGGGTGTTACATGCCGTGTTGTCTTCTCTCTCTATATCCTACCCCCCCCCCCAGTGTCCCTTCAGGTGCCACCCCCTCTTTCCTGCCTAGCAGCAGCAGCTTGTGAGTGAACGGACTCGATCGCCGATTAGTGCCGTGGTGGTTCAGAGGCGGCAGATCCACACAGACGATCCCCGTGGGCCAAGTAGCAGCGCTGTATTGATCTCCTCTGGTGTTTTGAGTTAAACTTACTACTGCAGTGAATTAGTGTCGCTTTCATTTTTAAGAAAAGTAGTGTTCAGCTGTTGCCTTTGTGAGCATTTGCCATTTATCGTTAATAAATCATTTGTTTATTCATCCGTTGCCCACGATTCTTTTTCCCGGGTTTATTCATTACCGTTACCTAATCGGGGAACGTGCCACTGGACCGCAGGTAGTCAGGAGGATTACGCAACTCAAGTTTTAAGTGTCCAAGAGATTTTCCATTTCCCTACATTCCATCTCAATGGAAACCAATGGCTGCATCAATCAGTGGGAATGCATCCACAAATGCATGCAGTGAAAATATTCAGGAGAGAATTAAGGATTCAAAACTTGCAAAAAAACAACAAAGCAGTAGTTTGACATTTTGAAATCAGCCCGAAACCGATCACAGCTTATCTTTAGGTGTGATGTGACATGTGGTTCAGGCCTCTGACATCATCAGTCTAACTGCACCGTCATTTCATATTGAAAGGAGAAGGTTGGGCTTGTTTGAGCCGTTTAGCTGCACATTTCCATCTGTCGGAATGATCTCTGGGTTCTCTCGAGGCTTCGGACTCTGGAGGATTGTTGTTCCTCTGCTCTTTGTTGTCTCCTCTGTCCAGTCAAGAGCTCAGCATTTTGTTTTCGTCCTCTTTGCTCTACTTTTGGCTCTTTGTGCTGCCCGACTCTCCACAGTCACCAAAGCTTGCTGTTGTCTTTGAATAGCAGTCGTCCTCTGGTCTAAGGCAGACTTGGCTGCAGCTCAACAGGCTTGTTCGTCGGTCTTGGCAGCGATGCTTGCAGACCTGAATGTACCTGTTTCAGCGTTTCCTTTGCTTTTTTTTTTTTCGTTTGTTTGTTTGTGTATGCTGGGGAGAAGAGGAAATGTGTGTGCGTGTGTTTCCCCTTTTTTACCTCAGGGTTTGAGGGTCAGCTGACCGTGACCAGCTGTAGCAGACACATTCACACCACAGCCAGACCCTTTCCCAGTCCCTCCAGATCTGGGATATCAGTCACTTACAGACAGAGAGCTCTAAACAAACATGAGCTCGACCTTGATACACACACACACACACACACACACACACACACACAAATAAAAGGCAATACAGAGGCAGAGAAATCCGAACAAACGCACTCGGAATAGCTGCACGTAGACAGCTTGCTTCTAAAACCATTTTCCCCCCCATGAACACAAATCAAGCCAATTTCAACCACGTACAAAAACAATCTGCTCCGCGCTGAATAAAGGCTGTCACACACAGAGGCTGTTCGGTGTTGGGCACGAAATAGCAGCAAAAATGTATTTGACTTCATGGCCTCTGCAGAGTAAGGACAAGACTGAGCAAACAGTGCTGTGGTGTATGATGGCTAAATATCAACACGTATGAGGTGAGGCGGTATAAAGTTGGCTTCAGCCTCTCAGCATTCAACTTCCTCCAGTAAACCACACGCAAAGGTCACATTAAACATATATGGAGCAGCTCGTGGGAGGAAACCGCCTCCTCGCTGGTCTCCAATTGACGAAGGGTCATGAAAAAAGCAAGATCTTGCCGGCAGCAGCCCTACTGATGGATGACCTGACTTTATTTAGGAGGCACAGCGTTTAACATACAAATAACTTATCTCCATCTAAAGTGTCGCTCGGTCGCTAAACGGAGAGCATGTGTAATGACGTGGAAGTTCAGACCACAGATCTGCAGATAAGGGAATGCGGAAATGTGAGTTCAAGCATCAAAAATAGTCACAGGATGAAGAAGTGGTTTCTGTGGTTTGGTTGTGTTCCATCTATGGCCTAGATGCGTGTGTGGGCAGAGCTCGATCATGCTGTTATGCTTCATTGAAGTGGAGGGTTTTACCTGATGTTGCGTGTCCTAATTGTCAACAGCAAAACCCCGTCCAGATGTTTCAAATCTAGATCCTTTTTGGATCAATTTCCCACAGATGCCCCTCCATTTGGCAAAAGCTTATAAGACTTGAGAGCCGTTGGCTCCCGAACTGAGACGCTGAGCAAAAGAAAAAACACAAACGCACGAACGCCGCCGCATCTCAATTTATAACCAAAGACACACGAGACGGCGCCAAATGATGCTAAAAGTAATCAAAAGAAACGATAACGAGGATGAAGGAGGATTATGTCTTCACCCTGAACTGAAAGTTTTCCATAACACATACTTTAGCCTGGCTTTTCTTATTTTATTTATTTTTACACGACGTATAGTCATTTTTATTTAAGAGTATGTTCCTTTTAACTTCATGTTCATATGAATTAAGTTTGACTGATTAATCGATAACGTTTAATATTAATTCCATTATCTGCTTGCAATAAATGTTTGACACTAAAACCTCATTCAGTTGATTACATTACTAGGTTTTATTTTCCGACCCGCTTCAGAACGAATGCATGACTGGTATTCACTTCTGATCACTAGTGACTCTGTGGAGCAATGCTTTTCTAAGTAAACCGCTGTCTTGACTGTACTGTGCATGAGGACCCACCTTCACTCCCACGAGCACGTAACCGGGTTCGTGAGGATTCATGCTGTGCGGCTCGGTCGGTGGATGTAATGCTCCAACAAACGTGGCGATGCACTCACAAAAACAGATGTTAGATGTTCTTTGTTGATGTGAATTCATGATCGTTTCCTCTGATTCTAACGGAAACAATAGGAACCATCATGAGGGTTTGTATTCAGTTCCAACAGGACCAACCACAGCTGTTACGGTATTTGTGTCAAATGGAAAACCGGCCCGGAGATTGGAACTGGAAAGAAAATGTGACTGAATAATTGTGAGTTGTTTTGGAATATATCTGAAATCTATTGAATGCATTTTGTTAAGATGAATAAACTTAACTGTTCTGGTTTACTTCAGTTGACTCATTTCTTTAAAAGACACAGCAGGGGGACTTTATTTTTTAAAGTTGAATCAGTTTAAAATGAGTTTGTAAGACACAAATATGTCAGAAAGTATATGATTAATAGCATTTTCTATATATGTTTAGGTTAGGTCATTTTCAGGGCTGTATGGCAGCTCCAGTTGGTTGTTGTGTGTTGTTGTTCCCGTTGAAGCTCATCCAGCAGACCAAAGGTGACACAGATCAGGTTAGTACGATTTATTCATAATCATGGCAACATGGGGAACTTTCTGTATTCAATACAAGATGCCTGCGGATTCAATTTCCAGTTCAGATTTGTGCAGCTCAGATGGGAACTGAAAAAAAGTAGTAGCTTCAGCTGGGTAGCTTTTCCTGTTCACGGATGCGAAACAACAGATATGTGTCAAACATGCAGGGGGGAAAAAAACACCAGTGAAAGTCAGTTGTAGGCTACTGTGAAGGAAACTTAAATAAGTTTCTGTTCCACAAAAAAAAAACAATGTTTATTTTTTCCTTTGGTTGGGTGGATCAATAAAAGGAGATAATGTAAAAAGTGAGAATTCTAACAAACAATAATTGAGTTTTCCACCTTGTGACCTTTATGTCACCGACAAACAAATGCATATCCTGTCCCCGTCTACTCTTCTAACCAACTACTCTTGCAACAGAAGTCTCCGCATCCTCTTTTCTCCTCCAGAAGCCGTCTAAAGAGAAGTAATACAAGAGAGGGTCCAGACAGCAGTTCATGCAAGCGAGACACATCAGCGGCGTTAAGGAAGGTACCCATCTTTTAAAGAACATGGCCAGTGACACGGGCAAGAAAAACACAGCAAACATCATCAGGTTCATGGCGAAAATCAACATGACGTTCACCTTGTTTTTGACCCTGGCGGAGTCATTCAGACGTGTGCGTAGAGTCAAAGACACCAGAGTGGTGGACACAATGTTGACCGCCAGCAAGGTGAGCACCAACGCGGGCTGAACATAAGCCAGTGCTGTGGTTTGATGACGCCGGTGACGAAATGCAAAGCAGGTGGATTCATTGTACTTGTTTAAGAACCATGACAGGTTCAAGCCCTCTGGGATGTTCACCACCACCATGGAGAGCCAAGCGAGCGCGACGGCCTTCCAGGCGTTGGACGCGGTCCGGAGATGGCGCGACCTCAGAGGATAGACCACCGCCAGCAGCCGGTCCGCGCTGATGAAGGTGATGAAGATGGCGCTGGAGCGGATGTTGTTGCGAAAGTGCATCGTGATCCAGACGCACGCCGTACTGCCCAGAGGCCAGGCTCCTGTGGCGTAGAAGTAGACCCTCATGGGCAAGGTGATGACGAGCAGCAGGTCAGAGATGGCCAGGTTGACCATGAAGATGGTACTGGGGGACTTGAGGCTGTGGCGGCTTAACAGGATCCACAGCGAGGCGGCGTTGAGAGGCAGGCCCACCGCCATTACCGACCCAAACGCCAGAGCGTACCCCGTGCTCCTCATGTCCCGCTCCGTTCCATTCTCCGAAGTACCGTTGAGCATGTTTTTTGTTTTCTGTGAGAGTGCAGGCGCAGTGAACGGAGCTGAGACGGAGACTGCAATCACCCCGCCTCCTCGCCAATCACATCGAGCAAGATCTGTGCGAAGACAAGGCTGCTGCTACATGTTGAAGTAGCTGAGAGTGTTGAAAACAGGAAACAACTTTAACAAGGGTTGAAGTAGTGTGCCATTCAAGTAAAACAGAGTGTGTGGGAGTTTAAAGTCATGGACTAGAAACTTTCTAAAAAACCACAACCGTGTGCACTGGATTCACAAAACAGCTCTGAGTCAAGGGTTACATGGATTCGTTCTGTTCAGGAGGTGTACTCTATTAACACTCCGTCTGTACTGCACTAGAACAGGGGTCTTCAACTAAAATTCCAAAAGGTCCAGATTGAGAAAATCTCCTCGGGCAAAGGTCCGAAACATTACAATAATATTTAACCCGCGCTATTTAGTGCCATATAAATATATATAAATATATATATATATATATATATTCAAGAAGTCTAGTAGTAGTAACAACGTCTCTGTGTAGTCAACAACTGTCAAATCAAATAAAGAAAGTACACATCAATTATATTTTAACAAATTATTATTCTCAGTTTTCAAATTTAACTGGATGGATTATAAATAATACATAAATAAATGTTCTTCTCATTTCAAGTAAAAGAATGGCTGGATTAAAGAATAACTGACAGAACAGAAAGCTTTTGAAGAATGTGCATCTTAAAATTAAGTAATTCATTTTAGAAAAATGAATTTCACTGAATTGTCCTGCAGCTTTAAATTGATTAATTGAGTTCGGGGGTGTTCATGTTTATAATCACATTTGCTTACCCGTCGTTCTTTGAACTCTTTGAAAAGTTGGAGGTGTCTGTCTGAAAGGTGCTTTGCGTGTTGGACGTGTTGCCTCATTGGTCTGTGGCTTTGAAACACGTTTGGCAGACGGGTCTCTGTAGGTCAGTGGGCTTTCCTTCACTGTCTGCAATATAGCCAAAGTACTTCCACATGATACTTCTGGCATCTTGTTTTCCAAGAAGCCGAGGACGGTCGGCAAAAGCTCCTGCATGTCTCTCCTGCATCACTCTCTGTGAGTGCGCGCGCTGCCTGTTGCTGTGAGCGCGCTGGGTAGCCCCGCCCCCTTGCATGCCTGCAGGCAGCATGACAGGGAGCGGAGCAGCCAGTGCGCTCTGATCGCGCTATTTTAATAAAGTATCGATACTAAAAATATGCAAAATCGTATCGTTTTTTAACGTACAGGTAGGCGCAGTACCTTTTTGGTATCGATACACCGTGCAACCCTACCGGTTAAAGTACAAACTCGCTGCCTAATATATGTGTGATTCCGAAATATCGATTTTAGGTCCTGGGTCCGGATGCAACTGCATCTGGGTCCGGATCCGGACCGCGGTCCGCCAGTTAGAGACCCCTGTACTAGAAGATACATGCTGTGCAAATTCCTGTTGATTACATTACTCGGTTTTATTTTCCGACCCGCTTCAGAACGAATGCATGACTGGTATTCACTTCTGATCACTAGTGACTCTGTGGAGCAATGCTTTTCTAAGTAAACCGCTGTCTTGACTGTACTGTGCATGAGGACCCACCTTCACTCCCACGAGCACGTAACCGGGTTCGTGAGGATTCATGCTGTGCGGCTCGGTCGGTGGATGTAATGCTCCAACAAACGTGGCGATGCACTCACAAAAACAGATGTTAGATGTTCTTTGTTGATGTGAATTCATGATCGTTTCCTCTGATTCTAACGGAAACAATAGGAACCATCGTGAGGGTTTGTATTCAGTTCCAACAGGACCAACCACAGCTGTTACGGTATTTGTGTCAAATGGAAAACCGGCCCGGAGATTGGAACTGGAAAGAAAATGTGACTGAATAATTGTGAGTTGTTTTGGAATACATCTGAAATCTATTGAATGCATTTTGTTAAGATGAATAAACTTAACTGTTCTGGTTTACTTCAGTTGACTCACATTTCTTTAAAAGACACAGCAGGGGGACTTTATTTTTTAAAGTTGAATCAGTTTAAAATGTGTTTGTAAGACACAAATATGTCAGAAAGTATATGATTAATAGCATTTTCTATATATGTTTAGGTTAGGTCATTTTCAGGGCTGTATGGCAGCTCCAGTTGGTTGTTGTGTGTTGTTCCCGTTGAAGCTCATCCAGCAGACCAAAGGTGACACAGATCAGGTTAGTACGATTTATTCATAATCATGGCAACATGGGGAACTTTCTGTATTCAATACAAGATGCCTGCGGATTCAATTTCCAGTTCAGATTTGTGCAGCTCAGATGGGAACTGAAAAAAAGTAGTAGCTTCAGCTGGGTAGCTTTTCCTGTTCACGGATGCGAAACAACAGATATGTGTCAAACATGCAGGGGGGAAAAAAACACCAGTGAAAGTCAGTTGTAGGCTACTGTGAAGGAAACTTAAATACATATCCTGTCCCCGTCTACTCCTCTAACCAACTACTCTTGCAACAGTCTCCGCATCCTCTTTTCTCCTCCAGAAGCCGTCTAAAGAGAAGTAATACAAGAGAGGGTCCAGACAGCAGTTCATGCTAGCGAGACATATCAGCGGCGTGTAGTAAGGTACCCAGCTTTTAAAGAGCACGGTCAGTGACACGGGCAAGAAAAACACAGCAAACATCATCAGGTTCATGGCGAAAATCAACATGACGTTCACCTTGTTTTTGACCCTGGCGGAGTCATTCAGACGTGTGCGTAGAGTCAAAGACACCAGAGTGGTGGACACAATGTTGACCGCCAGCAAGGTGAGCACAAACGCGGGCTGAACATAAGCCAGTGCTGTGGTTTGATGACGCCAGTGACGAAATTCAAAGCAGGTGGATTCATTGTACTTGTTTAAGAACCGTGAGAAGTTCACGCTCTCCGGGATGTTCACCACCACCATGGAGAGCCAAGCGAGCGCGACGGCCTTCCAGGCGTTGGACGCGGTCCGGAGATGGCGCGACCTCAGAGGATAGACCACCGCCAGCAGCCGGTCCGCGCTGATGAAGGTGATGAAGATGGCGCTGGAGCGGATGTTGTTGCGAAAGAACATCGTGATCCAGACGCATGCCGTACTGCCCAGAGGCCAGGCTCCTGTGGCGTAGAAGTAGACCCTCATGGGGAAGGTGATGACGAGCAGCAGGTCAGAGATGGCCAGGTTGACCATGAAGATGGTACTGGGGGACTTGAGGCTGTGGCGGCTTAACAGGATCCACAGCGAGGCGGCGTTGAGAGGCAGGCCCACCGCCATTACCGACCCAAACGCCAGAGCGTACCCCGTGCTCCTCATGTCCCGCTCCGTTCCATTCTCCGAAGTACCGTTGAGCATGTTTTTTGTTTTCTGTGAGAGTGCAGGCGCAGTGAACGGAGCTGAGACGGAGACTGCAATCACCCCGCCTCCTCGCCAATCACATCGAGCAAGATCTGTGCGAAGACAAGGCTGCTGCTACATGTTGAAGTAGCTGAGAGTGTTGAAAACAGGAAACAACTTTAACAAGGGTTGAGGTAGTGTACCATTCAAGTAAAACAGAGTGTGTGGGAGTTTAAAGTCATGGACTAGAAACTTTCTAAAAAACCACAACCGTGTGCACTGGATTCACAAAACAGCTCTGAGTCAAGGGTTACATGGATTCGTTCTGTTCAGGAGGTGTACTCTATTAACACTCCGTCTGTACTGCACTAGAACAGGGGTCTTCAACTAAAATTCCAAAAGGTCCAGATTGAGAAAATCTCCTCGGGCAAAGGTCCGAAAAATTACAAAAATATTTAACCCGCGCTATTTAGTGCCATATAAATATATATAAATATATATATATATATATATTCAAGAAGTCTAGTAGTAGTAACAACGTCTCTGTGTAGTCAACAACTGTCAAATCAAATAAAGAAAGTACACATCAATTATATTTTAACAAATTATTATTCTCAGTTTTCAAATTTAACTGGATGGATTATAAATAATACATAAATAAATGTTCTTCTCATTTCAAGTAAAAGAATGGCTGGATTAAAGAATAACTGACAGAACAGAAAGCTTTTGAAGAATGTGCATCTTAAAATTAAGTAATTCATTTTAGAAAAATGAATTTCACTGAATTGTCCTGCAGCTTTAAATTGATTAATTGAGTTCGGGGGTGTTCATGTTTATAATCACATTTGCTTACCCGTCGTTCTTTGAACTCTTTGAAAAGTTGGAGGTGTCTGTCTGAAAGGTGCTTTGCGTGTTAGACGTGTTGCCTCTCTTGGTCTGTGGCTTTGAAACACGTTTGGCAGACGGGTCTCTGTAGGTCAGTGGGCTTTCCTTCACTGTCTGCAATATAGCCAAAGTACTTCCACATGATACTTCTGGCATCTTGTTTTCCAAGAAGCCGAGGACAGTCGGCAAAAGCTCCTGCATGTCTCCCCTGCATCACTCTCTGTGAGTGCGCGCGCTGCCTGTTGCTGTGAGCGCGCTGGGTAGCCCCGCCCCCTTGCATGCCTGCAGGCAGCATGACAGGGAGCGGAGCAGCCAGTGCGCTCTGATCGCGCTATTTTAATAAAGTATCGATACTAAAAATATGCAAAATCGTATCGTTTTTTAACGTACAGGTAGCGCGGTACCTTTTTGGTATCGATACACCGTGCAACCCTACCGGTTAAAGTACAAACTCGCTGCCTAATATATGTGTGATTCCGAAATATCGATTTTAGGTCCTGGGTCCGGATGCAACTGCATCTGGGTCCGGATCCGGACCGCGGTCCGCCAGTTAGAGACCCCTGTACTAGAAGATACATGCTGTGCAAATTCCTGTTGATTACATTACTCGGTTTTATTTTCCGACCCGCTTCAGAACGAATGCATGACTGGTATTCACTTCTGATCACTAGTGACTCTGTGGAGCAATGCTTTTCTAAGTAAACCGCTGTCTTGACTGTACTGTGCATGAGGACCCACCTTCACTCCCACGAGCACGTAACCGGGTTCGTGAGGATTCATGCTGTGCGGCTCGGTCGGTGGATGTAATGCTCCAACAAACGTGGCGATGCACTCACAAAAACAGATGTTAGATGTTCTTTGTTGATGTGAATTCATGATCGTTTCCTCTGATTCTAACGGAAACAATAGGAACCATCGTGAGGGTTTGTATTCAGTTCCAACAGGACCAACCACAGCTGTTACGGTATTTGTGTCAAATGGAAAACCGGCCCGGAGATTGGAACTGGAAAGAAAATGTGACTGAATAATTGTGAGTTGTTTTGGAATACATCTGAAATCTATTGAATGCATTTTGTTAAGATGAATAAACTTAACTGTTCTGGTTTACTTCAGTTGACTCACATTTCTTTAAAAGACACAGCAGGGGGACTTTATTTTTTAAAGTTGAATCAGTTTAAAATGTGTTTGTAAGACACAAATATGTCAGAAAGTATATGATTAATAGCATTTTCTATATATTTTTAGGTTAGGTCATTTTCAGGGCTGTATGGCAGCTCCAGTTGGTTGTTGTGTGTTGTTCCCGTTGAAGCTCATCCAGCAGACCAAAGGTGACACAGATCAGGTTAGTACGATTTATTCATAATCATGGCAACATGGGGAACTTTCTGTATTCAATACAAGATGCCTGCGGATTCAATTTCCAGTTCAGATTTGTGCAGCTCAGATGGGAACTGAAAAAAAGTAGTAGCTTCAGCTGGGTAGCTTTTCCTGTTCACGGATGCGAAACAACAGATATGTGTCAAACATGCAGGGGGGGGGGGGAAAAAAACACCAGTGAAAGTCAGTTGTAGGCTACTGTGAAGGAAACTTAAATAAGTTTCTGTTCCACAAAAAAAAAAACAATGTTTCTTTTTTCCTTTGGTTGGGTGGATCAATAAAAAGAGATAATGTAAAAAGTGAGAATTCTAACAAACAATAATTGAGTTTTCCACCTTGTGACCTTTATGTCACCGACAAACAAATGCATATCCTGTCCCCGTCTACTCTTCTAACCAACTACTCTTGCAACAGTCTCCGCATCCTCTTTTCTCCTCCAGAAGCCGTCTAAAGAGAAGTAATACAAGAGAGGGTCCAGACAGCAGTTCATGCTAGCGAGACATATCAGCGGCGTTAAGGAAGGTACCCATCTTTTAAAGAACACGGCCAGTGACACGGGCAAGAAAAACACAGCAAACATCATCAGGTTCATGGCGAAAATCAACATGACGTTCACCTTGTTTTTGACCCTGGCGGAGTCATTCAGACGTGTGCGTAGAGTCAAAGACACCAGAGTGGTGGACACAATGTTGACCGCCAGCAAGGTGAGCACCAACGCGGGCTGAACATAAACCAGTGCTGTGGTTTGACGACGCTGGTGACGAAATTCAAAGCAGGTGGATTCATTGTACTTGTTTAAGAACCGTGAGAAGTTCACGCTCTCCGGGATGTTCACCACCACCATGGAGAGCCAAGCGAGCGCGACGGCCTTCCAGGCGTTGGACGCGGTCCGGAGATGGCGCGACCTCAGAGGATAGACCACCGCCAGCAGCCGGTCCGCGCTGATGAAGGTGATGAAGATGGTGCTGGAGCGGATGTTGTTGCGAAAGTGCATCGTGATCCAGACGCATGCCGTACTGCCCAGAGGCCAGGCTCCTGTGGCGTAGAAGTAGACCCTCATGGGCAAGGTGATGACGAGCAGCAGGTCAGAGATGGCCAGGTTGACCATGAAGATGGTACTGGGGGACTTGAGGCTGTGGCGGCTTAACAGGATCCACAGCGAGGCGGCGTTGAGAGGCAGGCCCACCGCCATTACCGACCCAAACGCCAGAGCGTACCCCGTGCTCATGTCCCGCTCTGTTCCATTCTCCGAAGTACCGTTGAGCATGTTTTTTGTTTTCTGTGAGAGTGCAGGCGCAGTGAACGGAGCTGAGACGGAGACTGCAATCACCCCGCCTCCTCGCCAATCACATCGAGCAAGATCTGTGCGAAGACAAGGCTGCTGCTACATGTTGAAGTAGCTGAGAGTGTTGAAAACAGGAAACAACTTTAACAAGGGTTGAAGTAGTGTGCCATTCAAGTAAAGTAAAGTATAGTCAAGTATTACATGCATCATGAAGAAACAAAGGTTTAATATCATGTAGCTTTTTTGATTTGGCTGCAAAATATTTCTCGGTGAAACATTTGTGACGGTCACAACCAAGCGCCGCAACCACACTCCGGCCTCGATTACATAATTTTTCTGCCTTGCGCGCATTGTGCCAGCTTCACTGCATCGACTATAAACTCTGCTTTAGTTTGGTTTGTGACCAAATACCAACTGAAGTAAGAGAGAAACAAAAGAAGAAAAAGGATGATGCCGATAGATAAAAAGAAAATGAAGGGATCACTACAATTCATCCATATGGGATTATGATTGTTTGTACCAAGTTTCATGGGAATCTAATAAACAGTTGTTGCGATACTCGTAATGAGGAGAGCAGTGGCGGCTGGTCAAGATAGGGCCATGGGGCATGGCCCCACCATGAGCCACACGGAAAAACAAATATTATAATAATCATAAATTATACAAATTGTCAATATTTGTGTTTTTTAACTATGGAATGTACCCAGTAATGTGTGTACAATATGATATCTGCGCAAAATATATGCTTTTCCTGCTCGTCCTCTCCCCCTGTGTGCTCGTCTGCTCGTGCTCTCTGTCTGTGTGCACGACACGTCTGAGAGCGCGCAGCGAGGGGGGCCTGATCGTTTTGGCCCAAAAGAGACGGGTCTATGAAGCCGTTTAGCCAATTGCTGATTCAAGATATAAATGAGTGACATACAATTTAGCCAATCAGCGCCCTCAAATAGATTCAGCTGTGGGCCAGAACGATCAGGCCCCCCGAGCTGCGCGTTCTCGTCAGGAGAAGTCTCTACAGGCGAGCACTCCTCCTCCAAGACCCGTTTGAAAGGAGAACTTTGAGGAGATTCTGCAGCCAAAGAGCTGATATCAGATCAGCCTGACCTCACAATCAGACAGCAGACTACATGCGAAGCTTCACTACTTCGTACAAGTCAGTCAATCAACTTCCTTTCTTCCTAAAAGTACGCTGATTACTTCGACATACCATACGTATCCACAGGTTATCCACAACTTAATGCACGTAGATCGTTCCATTTAACACGTTCCATAACACATTTCCTAACACGGTCGGAAAACTGTGCGGCTCCATACTGCCTCAGATATACTCACCACTGTCAGTAACTGTCAGTGTCCTTAAAGTGACAGTTGTCTGTCACTTACATGTATTTCTTACTATAACAAATTATAACGAGATCCTTGTAACATTCAAAGTAGAAACAGAAGTGATTACAGTTAAACATGTAAATACAAGTGAATATTTAACATCACATTGAATTTGGCTCCGACAGATGTTAAATGAACAGTGAAAACTCATCATAGCTTAATTTAACATCAGTATTCATAATTACACTTCATGTTTACTTCTCCTGATCTTTACCTCCTATAACAAGGTCCATAGGACATCTCAATAAATAAACATGTTATATTATATTGTATTATATTATATAAGTGTTATTTACTGCTTTTTTTCATGTTGGAATAAATGCTTCATATTTAACTGCCAAGTAATAATGCGTGTTTGATGCTAAATTTTTTTTGCATGAAATCATACTGGGATGTTTGCTGAAATTGATAGGATGGCCCTCCCTAGAAAATTCCAGCCATACAATGTCCACCACAGGCTTTGAATAAGTATTTCTGTTTCAGTGGAAGTTGTTTTTTTTTTTTCTTTAGTATCTCCTCCAGCCGCCACTGGAGGAGAGTCATTCGGATTCTGGTGGATTTATTCGTGACAGATTAATGTGTCATGAATCCTTCTCCTCAGTCTCGTTTGCCATCAGCTGTTTATGAATGGAACCTCCCCGTACATGCCACTCATGCCATTTGCCAGACGGTCTATTGTGTCACTAGAGCTGGTAGTGTTCCTGCCTGTTTAAGATTCCTGCCTGTGGCTTATGCTTTCTGAGTTCATACCACCTTCAGCCAAAACACGTCGCAAGAAAAAAAAAGACCGATTTCATCAGCCTCGAAGCAGAAGAGATGATAAAAGTGTGTGAGGGCGAAACAGGAAGCAAATGCGGGAAATCCTGTATGCTTATCTGTTGTAAAACAGCAGAACCACGTTGTAATTTAAAGAAAAAAGGAAGAGTCACACACCACATGACCAACACCTTTGCATGTGTGGCAATGACATGTTGTGCAATGTAGGCTGAAGAGAGAAACAAAATAACAAGACACATTTGTGCACAGCGTGCTGCAGAGGTTGTCAGAAGGAAATACGTGTTTGTGGTAGTAGCCACTAATATACGCGTTTGTGGTAGTAGCCACTAATGTTCAGGATTTCATACAAACACTAACCTAACCTGCTAGATGAAATAAACAGAAACTGGAAAAAGAATTTAAATATTTTACATTTCTTTCGGGTTGTGGATTTTTTATATATTTTTTTTTAAGTTCACTTTTTTTTGGGGGGGGGGGGGGGGGGCTGGCGTAAATGGGCTTCCATGGAAACCAGCAGTTCTATCGAGAAAAGACTTGCTATTCTTTTAATAAAGAAATACTAGTTCGGAGAGAACTGACGCTAACCTATTTGGGAGCTCTGGGTCACATATTCGGTCAAAAGTTAATTTCACTACTTTTAGCACGGACAAGAAGGTCGGACAGGAAAGTTACGCGTTTAGTAAATGCATCTCAGCAATGTTGGATTGGAAAATATAATATTACATTGACCGAATGTTTTTTTTCGATTTTTTTAAAGTAGTTTGATATTTGGGAAACTACAGTTTTTCACTTAATTGTCAAGATTACACATAATGTATTGCCTTTTTCACATGCAAGTGTATATTTTTCAAATGTAGAAATACACAAAGACAGCACGGGGGGAAAGTGAAATATAGTGTGCAGTTACGCCAAAGCAGCTGCCGCCAAACTTCACGCCTTTCAACTTATCACTCAATCACCAATTTACCGCTTACTCCTTTCTCTTCAGTCTCTCTCAGCCACAACCTTTTGAAAGATATGAATCGAAATGGCTGTAGCGACAGCAATTATGTGATTCCGCCTGACTCGCGCAATTAAATAGAAAGGTGTGGATGCGGACGGCTCTTCATGCGTTCAGGGAATAAGAGAGCCTGAACGGATTTCTCTGGCAAATGAAAGGATGCTATTTTCGCTGCGGCCTAATATTTAAGAAACTTGAGTGTTTCTCAAGACAGCATCTCTTTGTTATTAGCGCTGTACTGATTTAAAATGCCGGGCCTGCTGCTGGCGTAACCAGATAGATGGACAGCGAGAACAAATGCGGGAGAAAGGCAGGTGTATGTGGAGCTTGTATGCAGCAGGGCAAGTAATACAAAAAAAAAAATTTAAGTTTCCTTCTTCTCTTCTTGTTATTGTTCAAATGTGTTTTGGTTCAGCCATTCGTATGGTTGAGTCTCAACAGCGCTCACCAACTCATATGAACCTATTCAGTTTCCAGCACACAGCCTCAAGCCAACAATATTGTATTTATGTATGTATGTGTGTGTGTGTATGCTACCTGCAGCAGAAAACACCATGCAGCCAAAGTTAACAAGTCACTATGAGGAAAGTTAGAAATCTCATGAATGATCCTGTTGATATTTAGCTATCAAGCTAACCCTGGGACAGCCAATGACTGTCAATAGTCCCTGTTTAAAACACAAGTACATACTTGTTTATCTCAGGAGTTGGTGGACCAAACGTCCAGTGAAACACTAAACAGTGGACTGACATTCAAAAGGTGGTGAAATAAACAAACAAATCCGATGTATTGGAGGCTTTCTGCCTCTTTGTGGTCAAAAATCACTTGGGAAAAGGCTGACATTAAAATCATTACAAATTAGGCATGTGAGCTTAAAGCGGCATTAATCAATATTTTTTTCTTCAAACAATGGCTCACAACTCGAGCACGTCTTAAGAGTCTGGCATTGATTTTGGCTTTGTGCGAAAATGAAAACTGAAAAGCAGTGATGGCACAAACTGGCGGCCACATATGGTCCTCAGAAGCTTCCCATCCGGCCCGCAGAATATTACTGCGTTCTGTCCCAGACCAAAGACATTCTTAGTAGACTAACATACAAATTGATTAGTTGATACAATGAACATATCTTGTGTTTACCAGAAATGTGCTCATACGTTTCTTGGAAATAAATCATTCAGAATGGAAGAAAGCTTAAAAAAAGGACTAATCGACAATAGAGATCTCAGTCAACGGAGAACAAAACGAGCGGCTAGTAGACTGATCGACTGAGAGGGGGTTCCCTTCAGCTCAACAGGGCATTCTAGCGTCGTTCAGCACATTTTTTGGTTTTGCAGCCCACAACTTCACCGATGTTTCTCAGTCTGAAGAACAAAGATGGCATCTAGCAGCTAAAGATTCAGACATTTCCTTCAGAAGTTGGTGGAGACCAAAACAGAGCTACAGAAGAAAATGAGTAAATAATGAACGTTTGTCCGGTGAACATAAAATGCCAATGTTACTCTGTGTCTGCTGGGTGTGTAAAATAGGCGATTGTTTGTCATGTTATCACACTTTACTGCTGCACCAATCACCCAGCCAAATTCCTTGTATGTGTAACGACCTTCTAATTCTAATATGTCAAAAACATTCAAATCACAACAGAGCAAACATGCGATAAAAAGAAGAATATTAAAGGGTCGGTTCACCAAACCAAAATGGTTGAGTACGTGGAACTGTACGGAGAAGTCAGTCCCTCTGTGTGTTCTGGATAATATCTGAATAATCCACAGACCTCACAGTCAACAGCTTTCCCAAAGCTACTCTCTACGTAAGAGACTGTTCACAGCCAGCTCTGTGGATTATCCAGAGAGTTCTTGGAGAGAAACGTTGGTATTGACGTTTCAAAAATTGAAGTTTGTTAAAGTCCCTATAAATGAACTGCAGGTATTATTCTGGATACAGCTGCATCATTTGATGAAGGGCTGTACGACTCAACCTACTACTAATAAACTACTGTGGCACCTTTTTATTCTTGACTCTGTTTCAGGCTGCTGTGCCAAGAAGTGAACTATTCTGTACCGTGTCCCTCAACATTGTTGTGTATTCGTGAAAGGGACACGACACAAGAGCTCAAAGTACGTTGACCTGAAAGTAGAAGTGGTTCAAAGCTGAGCAGGAATGGATGAGGTCAATGAGTGTGTACTCTCCCTTAACATGAGCGCAATAAGGGCTGGGGTTATTAGGCTGACTGGAGTGTGTTTTCTTTTTTTTAACTCCATCTCTAATGAAATCACTGGGGCATTTTTTAGGCCAGCGTGGATAAAGTGCCATTTTCCCACACCAGGAAGGCTGAGGAGACAACCGCTGCTGCGCTCACTTCATTAAAATTTCAATTTCTGCAACGGCAGGAGTCACAGTGAGCCGTGCTCTTGTGGCCTGCAGAGCAAATGCATGTGTGTGTGTGTGTGTGTGTGTTCATGCCTGCATCAGTATGCAGCCGGTTGTTTGGAAGTGACTGAACAGTGACCCGTAGGGCTGGTGGATGTGCGTTTGTGTGTGCAGCAGGATAGCGAGTGTGTGACGAGCCCAGATCGTTGAGAAAATGGCCAAATGATTTATTTTTTCTCTTCCTCTGCTGCTTCAGTCAGGTAAATACCACCGTTGTGAACACAGCGAGTCAATACGGCCGCCGAGCCGACTGTCACTCTCCTTTTCTCCCTCCCTCTCCCTCTCTCTCTCTTCTTGAAGTCAGCATTGTGGAAGAGCCGCGGATTTGAAAAAGATTATATGCATTTCGACGATTTCTCTGCCATTACCAGCCGGGGCCAAGGCAATTAACCCGCTTCTTATGTTTCATCAGAGGCCAAAAAAAACAAAACAAGTTAATCCGTCCGGAGCTGCGGGGACCTCACTTTATTAGTCCCACGCTAAGAGAGCAAGTTTGAGACGCAGACTCAAAACGGTGCTTTATTGCCTTCCCTTTTCCAATTAGTGGCTGCCATCTTGAATCCTAACAGGTTCTGAAAGTATGGTCTGATTACCTATGCAAATGAGTAGAACGCTATAATAAAGCTGTCAACAGAAATAAAACGGGTTTAACAGAGGAGAGTTTTGCAAAGAGCGTCGACGCTGCAGAGATGCTTGTGAGTGGAACGGGACAGAGGGAGTTTTTATGATCGTACCTTTGGACCGGAGCTTGGGCGGGACCCTTGAGTGTCCTGACATGTGAGCTGGTGTCTTCTTCCTGTCGGCGTTCAGCAGGCTTGGAGTCCAGTTTCCTCTTTATTTGAAGCACCTCATTAGCTAAAACAGAAGAAAGAAAATAAAATATAAATAATTACAGTCAATCCTGAGGTGTTGGCGCCATATGGACCTGTAGCTAATCACAGATTACAATTTCAGTATTTAACTTGTATTCTATCGTGTTATGTGATTGAGATTGCTGAAAAAAACAAACAAGAATTTCAATAATGAAACCAGCAGATTTATCAAACCTGCAGTAACTGATTTTATTGGCCACTTGGGGACAGAAAGTGGTGAACACAACATTGTCACTAAAGTTGATATGCAAACTTGTTATCAAACTGTTCGACATATGCAGAGACTTTATCATTCGTTGAATTTGGAGTCCAACATTCACTCTATAGCTCCGATATAGTCTCCGCTAACTCTGTCTGCCGATTAGTGCTGAGCAGTTGTACTGACATTTATTTTGTCGGCTGAATCTGACGAGACCGTGAGAGTGAACCACAGCAGTGAAGTCATGGCCTGGCAGCTGAACAATGAGCTAAAACTCAACATACAGCTCTGTGAAGCTGCAGATTCATGGGATGATTCTCTGCAGGTTCATCACTACAAGCGACCCCTTTCACATTGTCATTTGATGCGTTGTTGTAAAACAATATTGATTAAAGTCGCAAATGATGTGTTTAAAGATTTAGAAAAACAAAACGATAACACTAAAACCATCAGATAATTGAT